>DVVJ01001997.1:0-10381 GCA_018234505.1 Junonia neildi neildi
CCCCCCCAGGAGTCGGGTATCTATGAAGATTTACCCAGCGTCAACAAAAAAAAAAAAAAAGTGACCAAGACACTTCGACAAATGTAATGCACAAAAAACGATACATATTGTGATGATTTGATCGTATTCAGTTTTTATGAGATTCAACTTTTTATACAAACATACTCACAATCGGAACAGTAACATTGGCTTACCATTTATAGTGTTGTGATTCATAAAAGGCTTAAGAAGATTGTCTTCCTATAGATTGAATAAGTAATAAACGGGGGCGGAGACCTCGCCAACTCGCCAGCTTGCAAATAGCGTAATCAAGGTTGTAAGGATTGATTAAGGTTTTCTTTTAATCAATGATTTTACCTTTTTAAAACTTTCAAGAATAATTTCTAGATATATAAGAAAATATAAAAGTACCTACCTATCATGCAAAATGATAACAAAGTTTTGCGATATAAAAAAGTTTTTACATTATAGAAAGTGCGTAGAAAATGGCGGCTGGATAGGAAGAGTAATGAAAACACGCGATGACGACATTATGGCGCGTCGCGTAACCAAGGTGACCGGTTTTGGCGGGAAGCGCCCACGTTACTCCGGCTCTAGTATTCAGCTCGAGGAGTAGAGCGCTAAAGTACCGAGCATTCGACCGCAGTGCACCGCGACGAACCGAGCGCGATACGTATTTCGACGACAGCTTACGCTGATCGAAAATTTCTAATAACTTATAAACTTAAAATTACAATTTCTCTAACCTTTTTTATTAATCCTTTCAAGTGTATATAGCTTTATCTGCCTTAACATTGATTGTACGACGTGTTGTATCCGGTAAGTATTTATTAATTGGAATATTTAATGAACACAATAAATTGTCAAGATTTATTGAATTATAAAAATAAAATCTGATATATTTTACTGTTTATAAACTGCGTGCGTTTGCGTTTGTGACTGATTGGATTTTGATTCACCTTTTGTATGTAGAGCACATTACTGTGGGAATGTCATACATATTATTAAGCACTCGAATGAAATAGATTAATTATATTTACTTGTTATGTATAATATCACACAACGAATGATATCTAATACATCTATAGTTCGAATGTACAAAACCTCGCAAAACCCTGAGGAGAAACAGAAAATGAATATTTACGTGAATGATGTCATTTTTTAAACCTTATGTTCCGTATACGTATGCACTGCAATACGGTATTTATACAGCGTATTTGAGAGTTACTATAACTTCATACAACTAACTTGCAAAATACAAAGCTACCTATCGAGCAATATAACCTCCAAGTAGGTACTTTAAGTTGGTGTCATTTATTAATAAACATCTCGCTGACCGCAAACGAGAGACATAATCAGTGTCATATTGGCGCAAGCAATTGCACCGCAGTTAGTATACGTATGAAAAATAGCATACGTTTAACAATCCACTTGAATGAGCAACGATGATTTATGCTGTAATGCTCCTCTTTATTAACATCACGGCTTGTGGCGGAGGCCACGGTATTCAACAATATTTGCATGCATTTGTGAACTAGCACGGGCCAATGTATTTATCATCTTATTAACATCATTTACGTGTAATTTAGATAGCTATCAACAAAACAACTTTCGCAGCTTAGATTATGTCGTAACATTATTAGTATCTTAATAGGTGAAATAAACTTAATTATGATCATTTCATTTAAATTTAATTAATAATGGTATTATGATAATTTACTTAAAGATACTTTGTTTTAATTCATTATTATTTATTTATTGTTATTTTTATTATGTTAGTGTATTACGTAGAAACCTACCTACGTAATCTTTTTACTTCCTGGTACGAATACGAATTAAATGAAGGATTTTGGAAGATGCATTATACTTTGCTATGAAACATTAAATAATTCGACAAAGTCGTCTTTCCATATCCTTCGTTTCATAATAAATTACTCTGTCTGTATTTATTGACGTCGTATATTTTCTTTCACTTAACTGAAATAATTGATTTCTTCCTATCTCCCCGATGTACCTACCTACTCTATAATGATTAAGTTATTGTTTTATTCCTAATATAAATATTAATTTCCTACAGGTAAAAGATACCTTATAATAAGTAATCTCTTGCAAAAAAGATAAAAGCAACATATTCTTTGAGTATTAATGAAGCCCAAGTGGGATTTATGCGATTTAAATTAAATATAGTTAGCTATTTAAGTGTGAGAGAGATGATGAGATGTCAAGTCGCTATGTTATTGGGTATTTATTTAATAAATGACTACACTAACCGGTTAACAGTGTAGCAATCTATTATTGATAAATTGCACGCGGTGTTCATTTGAAGAGATAACTTGGTTCAATGAAATTGACTTTGGAAGGTCGATTAGTTGACGACGTTATAGCAATTGGTTAGTAGCGGGGTATCGAATAGAGAATTAAAAATCATGATATATGCTTACTTATTATGTAATTGGGGTAAATATAGTTATTGAAATCTTGTATCTTTCTGGGCCTTTTTCTGTTTTTAAATGTCAAAAACTCTAAATTCGTCATTTTCTTGTTAATATCTAACAAAGTGCCGAATACCCAATTGATTACTTTCTTTTTTGATACATTTTTGGCATACTGCTTTAGTTCTGATAACACTATAATATAATCTTTGCTTCTGGTAAATAGTAAATAATGAATTTCTTTTCTTTAACATTATCTGAGGCCAACTTTTGTATAATCTTTATCACTTACCGTATTTTGCAAATATTGTAAGGTTTTAACTATGTGTCAAATATAGAAACCGATCCTAGAAAAATTTTGGCTTTGCTAAATTTACATGGATGAATGGTTTTGTTAAATTGCTTAAATATTATTTATGGAATTTAGAAGATTCACTGTAAATTTATTTTTATTACTTCAATCGAATTTCGAGATGATAATAAAATAACTTGAAACATAAGTATATTTAGCTATTCAAATGGTTTAAATTTTGTATATAATTATAAACATAAGTTAAAAAAATATAAATTACGTAAAAGAGAAAATCATGGATCCGTGCGCTATCAAAATATGCAAATTTCGGTGATACTATAACAGATTAAACTGTTGTGTTATTTGGTAGAGATAGATATAGGTAGAAATTTTAAATAATTTACACCATGGCTCAGTGGCGGATTAAACTATTTTGCGCCCAATGTAGGCACTGACACAAAAAGCGCCTCATGAGCTTAAAAAAAATCATCACACTCTTTTCCCTATCATAAATATACCGTTTTAGCTAAAAAAAGGTCGTCACCTTCCTTTCCCTAAAGCCCCTTCTGCACTCGCGCGCCCCCCTGTGCTCTTGTGCCCCTAGGCACGTGCCTACTTTGCCTTAAGGATAATCCGCCACTGCCATGGCTCATAACAATATTTAGGTCTTAAAAATATGTGAGTGTAATTCAAGCCAGGTTTGAGTATACCAACAAATAAATTTAAGCTTTAATTAGATTTAGACATATGTTGCTTAGGCTCGTACCTATAGCTGACATCATTATTGTAGGATAAACATTTTTATTTGTCTTTGATGGTTAAACATAAGTAGCGAAGAAAATAAACAAAAATTATAAACATAAGATTTTCATAGCCAAATACTACATTTTTTCAGTTTTTATTTAGACTACTAGTGTGTTGTCGGCATGTACCTACATGTATTGCTTTTTCCTACGAAAAAGTTAATAACTTAGCTTGGTCGTTTATTCGCGAATGTTCTGAAATGAATAAACGAATGGCCCAAATAGGATTTTATTCATTTTTCACGATGACAGCGACTCGTACGAACTGGTACTGAATTAGCTTTTCTTTCTGTATAATATTGACGAATTCTTTTGTCAATATATAGGTACATGAATGTCGTTAAAATATTATCTTGAAGGAAATCGTTTTTCTTTAATAATTAATTTGATCTAGTTTTTGTGTAAAGTTTGTTTGTAATTCAGATAATTAAAAACCGATTAGTCGTAGAGTGATCCAATTTTTTTACAAGTTATGCACCTCAGTTTTATATGATCACTTTTAACAAAAAGCCTTTACCTAAAAGTGTCATCCAAAACTGAAGCTGACGAAATTGGCGCGGGACAAAATAATAATAATGTAGGTTTCTATGTATTTAATAACATCATTATCTTGTTGTATATTGTAAGTTTGTTTGTGAAAATTTCTTTCAAACTATGAGCCATGTTACCTACGACTAGGTACTATAAATCATTTCCGTCTTACTGTGGGCGACGTATGAAGGCGATCATACGTCGAGTGGGTAGATGTAACCGGTTTGCCACTTGTCATATAAGGATAGAAATTGATTGATAAATTATGTATTTGCACGTACTTTTTTCTATAATACTTAATATCCTACAATACCAATATAAACATGGGAACATCATAAGGTTTTCTCATGTATTGCATATTTACATTTGTGGTGACAATGCACCAGAAAAATTAAACAAATGCGTGTCTAAAAATAGAAACTTTGAAAATTCAATTAGTACTTCTCCCATATGTTTATATAAAATACTTATTAATGACAGTTATGTTGCAATTTCTCTAGCGTCAAATTGTATAGAATTTTTAGTCACTCTGTTCACATTCTCATTGGCTCTCATGTTATTGGGTCGAAACAATCATATAAACATATTTTTGTATATTTCCACTATCTTTCTAATTAATAAGTTTTTATTTTCTGGATGATAGCTGCCCATATGTTTTTCTGCAACCCTGCATAAGTAAGCAATTTAATGACGATCGACGAGCATAACTGCTTACAATGTTTTTTTGAGTCACATGAATTACTAAACCGCAACGGGAACCAAAATAGAACCATGATGTTACGTTATTCATGTATTTAACTAAGGCGGAGGTCGTATGCGAATATGCGAAACGGCTTAGGTATTGCAAAGAACTGTGTCTATATTTGGTTTAGTCTTGAGAGCATAACATTCTATGATACCATTTATAGTAGAGAACTTTTATCGTTGACTATTTTGTCAGTGCTTATTGCCAAATTGATATAGTGAAAGACTTTATAAGGCAAATACTTAAGTGGCCGGATGTACTACTTAATATATACCTATGTATAATTAACTTGTTAATCTGATGATATTTTAAAATTTTCACTCGTTGACTCCACTCACTAAAATAATTAGGTATAAAAAAAGGTTCCTATAACAAAGTAAAATCTAATGATAGTGTCAAATGCCACTGTCAATATTTTGTCGTTATCATATTTACCGTGTCTATTAAATTTACGTATACTTGAGTTTCTTATTATTTTCTTTGATTGATATTTTTGATATTTTAATTTTAATTGAATATACGAACACATTTCTGTCATTTACTGAACCTTAACAATGCATGCATCAAAATCCATGAAGTCTACAACGAGCACCGCTAGATCGGTAAAACTAGCTATTAAAGTGATCTCATTTCTTATTATTCTTTTGTCTATTGTGATTATTATTAATGCTATTTTAGGTGTTAACACAGAGCACACGTCGTAAAACCGGCGGATTTACACGTACTGAATCTATAGCGACGAAAAGATCCTATTCTTGTGATACTTCGATGGGCGTCCGCCAGAATCCCTGGACACCGACTAAGAGACGTGGGCCCATCGCTGCAGAAGCTGCTAGCCCAGGCCCAGCTGTTGTGTCATTGCCTTCTTTAATTGGTAAATATTCTTGTAATTTTATTGTGGCCTCGTTGTCATAACATAATTTTGTGGTCATTCATTATAAAATACTTGATTGACAAAGTATATTAGGGTTGTCCATATTAAAATATGTGGGCGATTAACTTGGAAAAAGGAGAGTAGGCAATATCCTTTACTAGATGGTAAGGAGCTTATTTATCGGAAGGATTTAATGCCCGGTAAAATATTTTAATGTTTTAAACCAGTTCTGAAAACCTTTTCGTATTTTATTTTTGATCATTAACTTTAGTGCAGGTTTAGTAGATATAAAACAACTCGAATTATAAAAAAAAAATAAAAATAACTATTCGCAATAAATATTACAATGTAAGAATAATTTAAAATTGATGCCTATTTTCAGTATGTATGTATGATATTATTTTGCGGATTTATAGAGTATAGAAGATAACCCGGAAAGGTAAATAACAGGTTTCGATGTCGTCATCGTCTTAATTTATTCTGCCTTATTTTGAACCCACGGATGCGTGCTGATAAAATATATCTATGTTTATTAAATGAATTTAAGTATCTTTGTAACATATGCACTCTGTCACTCTTTTTACTGTATGTACCATATTGCTACAGGAATACATTTACGTTAGAATGTAAACAATTACGTAAGAGCCAGATGTATCTAACTTGCAGTGGATTTCGGTATTCGTTTCGTAAACTTTAAAACGCGAATTCATTGCATTACATAGGTATACCATAAAAAATAGAAGAGTACCTAAAAAATATAAACTGGGAAAAATCCGTATTTGATATTTCAGATGTTTGTTTGTATGTAGTTCGCCACGGTTGCTGATTTCTTTTGTGCACAGTCTGTGCCCATGAGTTTCGGCACTACGGCAGTATTGTTCGTAAGAGCGCTGACATCATCTGGAGGTTGCGCGAGATTATCGCGTGCTCCGCAAACACCAGCCTTGCCCGTGTTCGTACACGACGTGACATCATTTAGTTAATGCTCACCAATAACAGTATACATCATAAGAACGAGTTTTTATTTACCATTTAAATCAGTGTTTTGAGTTCCTTACGGACGAATCGCTTAGATCATCGTTTACGAAATATAGCATTTGTTCAAGATAGACACGAGAGTTAATTTATTTGTCTTATTTAATGTAGACTAATTGCCACGTTTAATTGAAGTTTATTTGGTGAATGTAAATAATGATAGTGGGCGATTAACATTGACCGTGATCAAGGTGAGTCTTGTTTACGATATAAATGTTAACAACTAAAAATATATATCGGAGTACAGCATTACTTTTACTTGAAGTACGTATTTTTGAATAACAATTGATTCAACTTTTGTTAATGATATAATCGGCACGAAAATATTTTTCATTTTAAAGAATTTGTAGCCATTTGCGTACTATTGACACAAATACTTTTTTTCTTGCGGCTTTAGTAAAATTGCTGGTTGGCACATAGGTAATAGTATAGGTATTAGGTATGCCTTAATTAATTATTCAATTATTTATCCAACGAATATGAATAACTGTTAACGTTAAGCACAATATTTCAAATTCCTTAAAAATTCTGATTTGTAATTAATTTACTTGATCTTGCTTGTTTATATTTTAATAACACCTCATCTTACGGAGCGGGCGATTAAAAATTTAGTCTCATTTATTTTAAATTAAAATAGAAAGAAATGTTTATATTAAAATGTTTTTTTTCTAATTTTAAAATGATGAAATAGAAAAAACTCCTTATTTGATTAAAAGACTAGTATAATGGCATTGAAACGTCGAGGAACTAATAAACTAAACTTGATTTATTAATACAAATGACGATACTCCCTTCAAATTGATTGTATTTATCGTTTTATCTTTGATTCGATAGGATTGTTTTTTCTTTGGGACGAAATGGTTCGGCACCTAAAACTTTAAGAACTTGACGGTCGTTCAACATCGGGCTAGCTTTATTTTTCAAATTTTAAACTAAGATTTAAATACTCCAATGAGCGTTGAAGAAAACATGCATGTACTAAAAGGAGTTTCGAAGCATTAATTAGTACATGTTGATATAATAATTATACCTAATTTTTTAAAACATTTACCAATTACCAAGATGATTACTTCATCACGACATCCCCGAAACCAAAGATTTAAATTTAAATCTTTGCCCGAAACAATCACCTAGAGACTTGAAATTTGCCAGGAATATTCACTTTGGAGACGGACACAAAGAGATATAATAGATTTCGATTTCGAAACTTCAAGGGTTAAGGAATAAAAATTGGCATATTTACATGGAGCTGAAATGGCTTAGTGGTGAGAACACTTTGATCTAAACAGAAGGTCGCGAAAGTTATACCCTGGCTAGCACTGCTAAATTTTCAAGTGTAAAATTTGTGTTTAAATTCATCTCGTGCTCGGTTGTGAAAAACTTCGTGAGGATGTGCTGCAAAAATTCTGACACATGTATGTATGTTGGTATATCCGTCAACTCGCAGTGAACCAGCGTGGTGGATTATGCTCTTTAATCTTCTTCTTGATGAGAGAAGAGGCTTATGTACAGCAATGGGATATTTACAAACTGTTATTTTTAAATATTTAAATGGAAAATATAATGAAGCGAAGCTGTGCAATATCGCTAGTTTATGTAACTGCTAAATTAGAGGAACAAAGTGGATTGGTCTCTATATCTTTCTCTTTAAATTGTTACTTGATTGTAAATTGTTTTACAGGTAAACCACCGCCAGAATCCCGAAAGACCCGCGCTCCAGCTTTCACGTTTGGTCAAAAATTGGAGCCCTCTGGCAAAGATAAGGCCGGCCCTGGTCCCGCTTCTTACAATACTGAAGGCATGACAGCGAAAGGTAAGATTTTATTTTTAGTGTTTCGTTTTTCTTTAATTTATTAGTAGTTCAGTAGATTAATTTCATTCTGAAATTGCAGAGTAATTTAACTCCAGATACTACTTGATATCTTATTCAGATAATATTAGTTTCTGTGGATGTAATTTAATTTATAATGAGGGATGTTTTAATATGATTTCACTCTATTTATTTTGGTGTTTGTCAAAAGTTTGGCTTATATTATTCTTACAAAAGTATTATAAGAGCCAATTGATCCTCCTGATTTCCAGTAATAAGTGACAAAGAAAATAATTTATTATATTGTCAATCTATTTATTATGATAAAGGCATAGAACATTTGAAGTCGAATTATTTGATTGACAATGGAAGATATTGTATTATAATGGCAATCAATTACCTATCTACTCGTTTGTATTGGCAATCGATCTTCATTTGATCTAATAGCTCCACCCACGACACCACAAATTGCTAAAATGCAACTTTATTGACTTCTCTGTGAAATTATTGAGTAATCGATTTAAATGTACTTTAAGATCACTGGTTTTGAATTGCCTTAAGTGGCTCTTCTAATTATACTAATCAATAATGTGACAAGAAAATTACGATATGGTTTCGTAGATACAAAATTGTGTATAAATATGACAAATATTAATAGTCAGCTTGGCTAAAAATAAGTATGATATCCACAAGCAAAACCCATGTAAACATGAAGAAGTGTTATATTTGTATGGTTAGGAAGATTAAAAATTGTTATACAGCTTTGTTGTAATGAAAAGTTGGTTTATATGTTTATTTTTTTATCTATCCCGTTACGTTGGGTATCGTTGGATAGGTTTTTTTAAAAGTATAGGTGTAGTAAAATTATTTTTCCGAATGAGATGTTTCGGAAGTATGTAAGCTTTAAAGTCAATTTTTCTTAGAGCCAAGTGCCCCTACTCTATCCTCTAGTGTGCTGCTTCCAAAAATGTGAAAAAATTCACTGTAGCAGTACATATGTATGTATGTATGTAAATGTGTTCAGTAGGCTTTCATAGTTAACGAGTTATAGTTAATTAAAGTGAAAAGAAAATATTCATCCAAATTCTATTGAAAATTGTTAAGATAACCATCTCAGTTGTTAGGAAATAAGATAATTTTAAGTACCGAATGAATGGATAACTATATGTAGGTATGTCGGCGGCAGTGGCTCGGCACGCACTTGGCCAATATTATCAACATACAAAGCGTAGGGCGGTAGCTGATATCCATACATATAATATGTAAATACCAGGTTTTACAAATTCTACTTAAAATGTTGACGACAGTTTTATACCAATAGGCAACTTAAAGTAGGTCGAGACTTCATGGCTGCAGTATGATTTACATAAACGATGTCGTCTGCATCGTTCACGTTTTGTTCCTTTTCCTGGGGTGTGTTTTAAACTAGTTTAACTCTAGTTATAACGATTATTGCCGCAGTGTTATGATTCGCGGCCTTGACACGAACGTTATAAAGAAACACGGTTAATATTAATTTCATTTAAAATAACTGAATTTTTGTGAAAAGGCTCGTTATTTAGTCATAGATTATTTTGGTATTAGAGGCCGACCTGTGGTCGATCCTCCACCATGAAGCCTTTTAGTCATAGCATTCAGTTTTTTTATGATTCATCTGACAACTTAATAATTATTTTAATACATTAAATAAAAAAAAAAAACTATGTAACTGACAATATTATTACATAGGTATCGATGTATTAGTGTCCTTATGTAAATTTTATTTAAATAATGTAACGTATTTAATGCAAATTATATAAAATCTTCCTAAATATGATTAACTATGCCAAATTTCGTATTCCTCTATTTGCTGAATTTTC
>DVVJ01001998.1:0-10372 GCA_018234505.1 Junonia neildi neildi
AGGCGTGAAATAAAGAAACAATATTAAGATTAAAAGGTTGTTATTATTAAAAACTTCACATCTTTAAGTATAGACACAACAACTAGCATTTTTGTATTTATTATATTATAATTAGGTAATGGTCACATTTTAATCAAATATCGACCATAATACTTATTTATTGAATACATTTTCTTTTTTACGTATATATTTTATACTTATGTAATATTTATTTACTATTAAACTTATGTTTCCGTTTTACCGTCTTTTGATTTATAGCCAAAATATTACACTATTTCTGCTTTATTTTTGAACATACCACAGAAATCATCCAAATATTTATTTTACACCCGGAAAATTTAGTTGGCCTAAAGTTTTACACATGACAAATCAAAGCGTTATATTTTAGTTTACTGTTTTTGTTTCTAACAGGTCATAATGGGTGGTGGGAGACGACATTTCCTCCCCACAATAACTCCAGATCCGGAACATCCGAACAGAGAAGGTAGAAGATTAGACGGTAGGAATTTAGCGGAAGACTGGGCGAGAGAAAAGAAAAGAAGGAGACTCCGAGCACAATACATACACTCGAGGGAACAATTGTCCAAGTTGGACCCGCGGACAGTTGACTATTTGTTAGGTAAGTGATTGAATGTATTGAAAAAAGAAATATACCTATTTAAATTTGTGGAATGAAATGTGTGGAATATACCGAAAAGTGAGATGATTTGGGAAGTTCGGATAGCGTTTCTTATGACCGTCGAAACAGTATGCGTGGTTAATATTAGACTAACAATAAGTTTTGACCAATAATCTCATGTTATATTTCATGAAATTTACGTATTAAAAATTATGTAGGAAAAATTGAATCAATTATCACTCAAATATTTTCTGATGGTGTTATCATTAAAAAAAAGAAACAATAAAATTCGCTTTTTATGTATCACGTTTGCTCGTCATTCAAAGTCCATTACATAAATGTTTATGACATCCCGTGTAGTGATAGTCCAGATTAATAAAACCCAGGTTAACGTAAAGGGTACATTTAACCCGGAAATAAAAGGGTTTCCAGGTAAAACGTAACAGGAGGTTGTTTGCACAGATTCGTAATAAATAATCCGGTGGTATTTGAAGAACATCCAAAAGCCTTCATTTCCATGCATTAAAAGATAAAGCCGTTTTAATCCAACATATTACTAATTTATTTATAAGGGTTTGTGAAAGTTTAACAATTATTGTGGTTGTTTTGGAATATTATTAATTGGAACAACAAAACAGAATTAATTCTAAATAACATATCGCTCAGTGTTAATACCGTGTATAACAAGTACAATATTTTACTATTCTATAGCGTCTGTAATAATTTCTTTCATTTATTTCAAAATTTATATACATAGCTGCAATACAATGCTGTATTAACTATGCTGAAGTTTTAAAACGTAAGAGATCTTTATTTTAAACCGAGACGGAGGAAAACGCTTTCCAACTATTCAAAATAAGTTTCCAAACAATAAATGAGCGGTGAATTATTCATTTAAAACGAAAGACAAAGAATTTCAGCCAGTTCAAGTGTACGAGGATCTCGCGAGGATAAACTTCAGTTTTATATAATAGCAAATCTTATATCACGCTGAGCTTTTAGCTCCTCAAAGAATCTAATTTATTCACTGAATATAAAAAGGATAAGTATGACAACTAAATATTATAAAAACTGTCAACTATTTCAAATGAAAAAAAAAAAACTAATTAAGAACTACTGTTTTTGATATCGATGTTTAATATATGTATATTTTATATACCTATACGGTTTTTGTTCGTATATATGTCGGTAACCGTGTTAAAAAAGTCCAAATACTCGTAACCTATGCTTCACCGTCTTACCTTATACACGTATAAGTACATATATTGATTCTTCTCGATATATAGATTCCCTTTAAAAATATCTAAACAAGACCTGTGGAATATTTTATTTTAAGTAATAATTAAATCCGAGCGCAAATATCGTCGGTATCTTGTGCAATATGGATAAAATTCAGATTTTTTAAAAATATATTTTATAATTATTTTGTCAATTTTACTTTTGTGTCTATTTTCCACGTTTACAATACAGAGTTAATTTTTATGTATCAAAAACTGAAAGAAAGGCAAAGATTACTTTATCACAGAAAAATGGGTTCTCAAGAGAATACCCTTCACGTGACAAAATACCGTCCCCTAAATGAGACGTTAAACTTTTTGTGAAGAATAAAAAATATTTATAGTAACTTTCCCATCGCGAATCATGCTTTGAGTAATATTGATATTGAAATACGGGATTAAGATTGATATTTTCCGCCACAATCAAATAAGTTAAGGTATAAGGTAAGTAAATGCGATTATCCGAAAAGACTAATAAAATCATTGAACTTGGATTTAATATGAATACATTAATTAAATTTTACACTCTTATCTTACCCAATAAAGGTTTATAACGTATGTGGTTAGGGGACTAAGAAAATTCCACTTATCATTAAAGTTTTATACGAGTTAGTTAGTCAATTATCGCATTAAGAGTGGATTGCACTAAACGAATATCGTCCAAATTAAATTACTCAAGAGTTAAGAGAGAATTTCCTTATCGTTGACCAGAAAGTAAAGAATTAGTTCCAAATAAAATTCATTTCCATAATTAGTTTTCCAAATACACGTTCCCTTTTTTTCATGTATTTTCCTTATTTAAAATAAAAATAATTGTGAAAATAATCATTTTCTTCATAACACAGAAGTAACCAGCATTCTTTAAAAAAATTAAGTATTTCTATGTAGGTTCATGAAATTTGCTATGGACTTCATAGATTGTATTTCAGTTTAAGTTATTTCAGTCATTAATTCTACAGTATCAATATCCTGTATTAGCAAGGCTACGTTTGGTGAAATTCACACTTGATTGTGAAAGGGACGGATTAGTTATATATCTGTTTATTTACTACCCACGCTATACATATATTGAGAAAACCAGAGTGTGGGTGAAATGTTTACTATACACCAATTTACATAGTTAAATGTTTAAACCCCTTGCTGTTTGTCTTGTTCTTGTATATTATGTACTTAGAAAAATAATACTTATTTATTAACAAATGAATTGACTTCAGACTCCTTAAATCTCAAATACATTGACGTGCTAAAAATTCCACCAGTTATAAAAAAAACAAATGGAGAGAAGCCTCAGAGCATGTAAAAATGGCTATTGTGGTAATTTTATGGGAATTCACAGTTTTAGGCAGTACATATTTTATAGGATCGTCTTGGATAAAATGAGCAATAGATTTGAGATCATAAAATTTAAAATATATTTATTTATTAAAAGGTACATAATATACGGAACTATTCAAACGCGTTAAGTGTAATAGATTAAATATACAAGTAAAAATTAATAATGCTTTAGATATATTAGAAGTTGAAACCTTTTTATAGTAAAGGAAAACATGATGCTACAAAAAATCCCTGGAATAATCTCACCAGAACAGTTTTAATGTACAGTGATGTTTTCCTCAACTTTGTAATGTCCCTCTTTAAACTTTCTCTTTTCTTTGTTCCAATTCATTCTTTCTTTGATAGTTTTGAAACTTTAGCTTTAGTAGCTTATATTTATCAGATATTTTATTATCTAAACCACACTAAGTCGACATAATCCGTGATACCCTTATTATGTTTGTCCTTATTTGAGCTCGTTTCAACCATGTTTGCTTTATAATCTCATCAGCCTATTGTATAATCCTCTTAAATATTCTAAGTCAGTAGCTGTATAACCAGGATTATGAATTACGACTAAAATTCAATGATTTAACAAACTGTACTCTTAAAGCGAATTTAAATAGAAAAATAATTCGTGGAAAATTTTGTGCAATAGTAACTTATTTTATTATTAGAGACAATTTTTCAAAATGGTATTATAGAAAAATATATTAATAATCAATTTTGAAATACCCAATGTAGGTATTTATTAGTATTAGTTTTTTATTATTTATTAGTAGTCTATTTTATAACAAACAATCTAATCGTACTTTCATACTTAACGTACTTCTTGACTTTCGATAAACTTATTTTTTATATAAAACCAATTCCCCCAATAGGCTTATTCGAATATTCCCACATGGAGTTTAACGCTGAGAGAGGGGCAGTGCTGGACACAGAGGAGGGCACAGCCGGAGGTGCAGCTGTGAAGGCGGACGACCCTTCGCTAGCGGACATGACGCGCGCCGCCTTGTCCATATTGACGAAGAACGATAAAGGGTTCTTCTTACTTCTTGAAGGTATACATTAATTGGATAGAAATCTAAAAATAGGTATAGAAAATCGATTCAGATATTTGCTTAAATATTTTAATGTTAAAAAAATGGTACAGTTCCTAGCTACGTAGTTTTGTATTTCAAAAAGTTCAGTTCTAGTTTTGGTAGTTTTCAATTTTAAGGTAAAATTTTCTCCGTATACTTTGGCAATTTTTGCAAACTAGTAATGTAAATAGTTCTAACAATAAGAGGCGCTTTTATTCAATCTATACTCCAGACAATTATTTAAATTAAAAAAGGCGTATAACTTGTAGGTGGACGGATAGACCACGCTCATCATTACAACAATCCGTACCGAGCTCTCGACGAAACGTTAGAACTGGAGACGGCCTTATTAGCGGCGTTAGAGAAAGTTAACCCGGCGGAGACGCTGATTGTGGTCACCGCAGACCACGGACACGTAATGACTTTCGGCGGTCAGGCCACGCCGAGGGGTCACCCGATTTTAGGTAAGAATTACCCCATTTTGGGTAGAGTGTAATTAACATTTGAAAATGATTAGGGATTCTTTATATCTTCGAGAAGTGTAATTAGCAGTGTTAATTACGCTCTTCGTTTTATCGAATTTGTTTTTTAATACCTATAAAGTAAAACGTGGAGAACAGAATCACATTTTAATTGGAAATATTTTAGATATCATTTTGAAAGAAAATCAGAGAATTAATTAGAAAATTAAAGTTATAAGTTTTTTTTTACGCAACTTACATTTTTTAATATCACATTATTAACGAGTTTATTTTATTTATGAATGGAACAAATAAACAAAGGTAAACTTATATTATCTGTTTGTTTGAATACAAAATCCAATTTTACCAGTATTTGTCTTGTTATAAAATAGATTAGAGATCTTGTTCTAGATCAATATAATTTTTTACTATATTCGGTTTTTATAATCGTATAATATTTCAGGTGCTGATACAGTAGTATCAGATATAGACGGTTTAAGATACACAACATTGCTGTACGGTACCGGGCCGGGTCACTCAGAACCTCGAGCATTACCATTAAATGGTACGAGCGCTCCGGCGGACGCGGTCCACGCCGCGGCCGTTCCGCGCCAGTGGGCGACGCATGGCGGCGAAGATGTGCCTGTTTATGCCCTAGGTAGGCTTATTATTATACCATAACTATTTATAACTGAAGGTTAGGTTGAGATACACAACATTGCTATACGAAACCGGACCGGGTCACTGGAGCCCTATGCGTTACCGCTGAACGGCAAGAGCACTCCAGCGAACGCCGTCCCCGTCGCGGCTGTCCTGCGCCAGTGGGCGACGCATGGAGGTGAAGATGTGCCTGTTTATGCTATAGGTAAGTTTAATATCAACTAAAACTATTTATAACTGAAGGTAAGGTTGAGATACATAACATTGCTGTACTGAACCGGCCCGGGTCACTCAGAACCTCGAGCATTAACATTAAACGGTACGAGCGCTCCGGCGGACGCGGTCCACGCCGCTGCCGTTCCGCGCCAGTGGTCAACGCATGGCGGCGAAGATGTGCCTATTTACGCTCTGGGTAGGTTTATTATTATATCAAAACTATTTATTATTTACGGTTAGGTTAGATCAGGTTAGATTACATAACATTACTGTACGGAACCGGACACTCGGAGCTTCTCGCGTTACCACTGAACAAGCATGGTACGAGCACTCCGGCAAACATCGCGGCTGTTCCGAGTCAGTGGTCGATGTAACAGCTTGAAAAATTCTGAGACCTGTAACTCTGTAATTTAGTAAAACAGCATCGAAGAAGTTATTTATTGAACGTATAAATACATTTTTATTTTTTCTGTAGTAAGTCCTAAAGTTGCAGAGTGTTAAAGTTAAAATAAATGGCTGCATCAAAATCTATTATTCCGTAAAAATGTAGTGTTAGATATTTATTGAATTTATCAGAGAATATATTTTCTAACTCGTAGCAGTATAGCACTAACCAATTAACCATCCATGTTTAAAACCGGCGACACCGCTCGGGCGTATTAAAAGTATAAAAGAATAAAACTAACAACGCACCGTCATATTATATTTTATTCATAACGTTCTGTATCACGGACGCAACTTATTAGTTACAAGTATTTGTTTCTCGCAACGCGGAGTGCTAGATAATAATTGAAGATCAACTCGACCTTTATAAATATGGCCTCATGAATTTAAAGGTCAAGTTCCATTTCAGATTTGGCCAGGCATGACGTACTCACTGCCTCGCTACTAAATTTCGTTAAATATAAAAAAAAAAAAAAAAAAAGCTAAAAATATTTTTTATAAAGTTCCTCCTAAAAAGGAATCTAATTTTAGGACTTGTTGAAATGGTAATGTTGTTGTAATATTTGAGTTCTCGAAACTTACTTTCGTATGCTAATACAGAAATATGTAAAGAGCGTTTTATTTTCTTAGGTCCAATGGCGACGGTTTTGTTTGCGGGCGTGGTGGAGCAAAGTTACATTCCTCACGCTATTGCCTACGCCGCGTGTCTCGCACACCAAGCGAGGCGATGTCAGGAACCGATGTTCAATTTTACGAAACCACAGGTACGCTGGATAAATATTATATCGTTTATTTGAAGTTATACACCTATTTTATCGTTTTAGTTTTAGAGGAACGGAATAGATCGAATGCTGTATAAATTCGTCTAGTACTTGGTGGTGACAAAAACATTAGTCACCCAGCATTTGTCGGCAGAAATTTTTAAATGTATCATTTGCTAATACGTACCTAGTGGAACATGGTGGTTAAAGTTTCCAATCTTTCTTCTATCGAGAAAAACTTTTATTAAGCCTTACTCTTGTACTGTAACGCGTATCATTGTTCCAGATAAAGTTACCGAGTTGTGTTCCACCCGAAGTCAGCAGCGTTTCAGCGGCGGACGAAACTAGGAGTGACGGGTCGAGCGGGCGTCGCGTCGTCGTCGCGTCGAGCGTCATGTCCGACGAGCGAGTGCCGCGCTCACCCGCTCCGCTTATCGCTCCGCTCGTCACCACGCGCTACCTTATTTTATTTACATTGAGTTTTCAACTCTTGAGTGCTCGATTTGCGACAGCTTAAGTTGTTTGATGTCAACATCAGACATATCCTAAAATGTTTTTTGTACAGGGATCGTTCGTAGCTATTACGGCTCTAAATAAGTGTAAATATGATTGTATTAAATGAATGTAAATAAATAATTCTGATTCATTTAATTTCTTTCTTTTATTTAATATTGTACGATTTTTCTTCGTAAGAAGTAGAAAAATTCTACTCGCAAATAAGTTATATTTTCCCAATTTTAATTTAAATAGAAAGTTTTTGAAGTGACTATAAAGTATCTTCTGTGCCTACGTAATTTAATTCCTTACGTAAATCTCCTTAAACAGTTTATTTTTCCAAGGCATAATCTAATAATAATATTATATCAATACCAAAAATCACCAATATTTGATAAACGTTAATAACGTAATAACGTATAAAACAAACGCACAGAGGTTAATCCTATTATTAATATTAACTTAAAGAAAAATGCTCTTCTGCCAAAGTATGTATATGTTCACCGAAGCAAAGATATAGGATACATTTCTCAGAAATTCTTTCGTAGATATTTCCTTTCCATATATTCTTTATAGTCGTCCTGTGGTTGAGTTGGAAAATTTTAAACAAGTGATACACTTGAACCCAAGACTAGAAAAACAGACATTTGATACATACAATATGGATATTAAATGAAAGGACTTGTTGAGAGTAACTCGAAAAGTAATATGATGTACCTAATTCTAAATCTTCTAAATAAAATAGAGTAACTCATACTCTTAATAAGCCCTTTTATTTGATACCCATAATATAGAAATGCATTAAAATAACTATTTTGCTAGCTTGGATGATCTGCCATCTTGGATTTAGAAAAAGTCATTTGACGTCATTCTAAATCTAAGATGGCGGACTATCCCATATGGCGGAATAGTTATTTTGTAGCATTTCTACAATATAGGTATCAAATGAAAGGGCGTGATTGGAAAGGCCTCGTGCCGTTCATTGTTTTACCTAAATAATGTTGAGGGACTTTTATATTAAATATTTCCTTATGACTAAAAGGCGTTGCGAAATTCACGAAATATGAATAGGATAAATACGATTTTCCCTTAAGAAATCTAACTTTTACCCCGTCAATAAATTAAAAAAAAAAACAGATAAAAATACGCGAGCAACTGAAGCCTTATAAATATTATATAGAGAATATTTCCGTTCAATAAAATTGCTTCGTACATACAAATAGATCAAGTAAACGTGTGCAGCGTTGAGAAAATGAGGTTATTTCCTGTAATCGAAGGAGCTCCGAGATACTGTCTCGTCGTACGTGTTTTAACTTTTTTACACACGACGATCGCTGTCAAATACACTGAGTATGTGCACGGTTGGAAGTTTAATATAGTTTTTATAAAAAAAGAAGATGGTATCTCACACTGAAATGAAGCCATTTAATAGAGTTTATTATAAGATAAAAATGTTTTATATAATGCAGTTGCATTATATATTTGATATTATGAGAACAAGAAGAACATTCTAAGCTTTGAGTTAGCAACTTCTTAACTTCTTAATTGTTTTTGTTCATGTATGTACATACAAAGCGTTCGAATTTGTATGCGTTTAATTTCTAGTGATATCTAGGCTATATAAATCTAAAATGCATGTATTGAAGCCGTGGTTTATGAATAAATATAACATCAATCAACGGATTTTTAGTTTTTTTTCCAGCGAGATTGTACAAAAATGAAATTTGATTTATTTTCGTACATTCGACTAAATATAGAGTTGCTGATATTGGTTTTTGTTACACCACAATGAAAAAATGAACGTGAAAACGATGAAAAAAATGTAAGATTTTTAAGGCACTGGCAGACAGAGAAACATGGCAATTTGTCAATAATTAACGATTAGTCACTACAGAAATTGTGGGAATAAAATATTGGTTTATTGTTATCGGTTCTAATTGTTTAAAAAACAGGTTAATGAAAAAATCATACATTTGATACGCAAAATATAAGGTTGATCAAAACTATAGGACCGGATAAAAAAAGTGATTTATGAGTTCTGCGTTCGGGGTAGACGTTTATTTGCAAGTTCAAATATTTTGCGTTTGAGTTTGTGTGTTGTTGAGTTTTCCAAACATGAATGAAAGGTAAATAAAATCAGTTTTTTACACAATATTTTGTTTATATACAAAGTGTACTTCGTATCAGTGTGTTAGTATAGACTAATATTATAAATTCGAAAGCCTGAGTCCAATCCCGTAAAATATTCTGTCTAGTACATTTGTGAGCTACATAAATAATGTTGTAAGAAGAAACTATTTCTCCGGTTTTTTTTTATTTGTTTAAATTTTATAAGAGATATATCCACGTAAATGTTTTAATTTTTTCTGAATTTTATTGGATTGGTATTAGATAGGACGATGTCATTTGGGACTGCTAGCACAAAATAAAGCAAGAGGTGCTACGAACTACTTTTACAAAACGCGAAAAAAGTATGTTTTTGGCGATGGTTTTTATTTCTTTAATTATTTCTGATTGAATAGATTTTAATTAAACTTTAATAAATTTCAAATAAAATTAAGACAGTTGTTTTACAATATGTTCGAGAGTATATGAAGGAAGACACGCATTAAATATTATTAAACTTAAGATAAAATATAAGAAGTAGTCTAAACATGAAGGTCAGGTGAATAAAAATTATTAAAATGCTTTCTATTCTTATTTCAACGAGAAGAAAAATGATATACAATTTCAGCAAGACAGGGAGAAGAGAGCATCGCTTCAGCGGACTTGAAACGAATAGTTGAAATAATTTACTCGGGAGGTTACATTTCAACGAATATATTTAAAGCGCGAAAAAGTAATATCGGATGAGAGTAATTTAAATCCGAATAATTTATTTCTTGTCTCATAAATCATCTTTATTTGTTTGAGATAACAAACCAATAATCTCAATATTCAATTATAATCTTTGTATTACTTTAGGGGTCGTTCAAGTATTACGCGTATAACGCAATTTTTGAAGATTTTAGACCCCTCCTCCCCCACATGTAACGCACCGTAA
>DVVJ01001999.1:0-10372 GCA_018234505.1 Junonia neildi neildi
AGGTTTCCTCACGATGTTTTCCTTCACCGCCGAGCTCGAGATGAATTTAAACACAAATTAAGCACTTGAAAATCCAGTGGTTTGAACCCGTGACCTTTGGTTAAGATCCACGTGTTCGCCATATACCACTAGGCCATCTCGGCTCTTTACCTTAATAATTTACCTACATTTAAATTCTCCTGAGATATTGTAAGCTCTTATATTATTAATGTTTTAAGTATATACATAAACTAAGTGATAAAAGGATGGCGTACCTCTAATTTTTGTTCCTCGTTTTGACTGGTGACTATTTGTTAAAAATGTTATTTCACTTCGTTGTCCTCATGCAAACTATCTTATCTATCTATCTTAGTCTTGATTATTTTTTGTAAAATATTCCGATTTAACACTTGTTTCTTGTAGCATAATAGAAAATAAATGGTAAAAATATTTTTTTAAACTTGGCATATTATATTTTAAATTAAATACTATATTTTAAAATACCTGTCTTTTAGGATTCATGTCGGTATTTCAATTTAAACCAAGGAAACCATAACAAAATGCAACTTCCCGTTTGGGAATGTTACGAATATATCAAATACAGCGACTGAACGCTCAAGAGCATTGGAATGTCAAAGCGTGCAAGTCTCAAATGTAAATAGTCGGGATATAACAGAAGACTGAGAGATAATCAGTTCAGGGCAAACAGTCGGTAAGCAATTTACTACGGATTAAATCCCAATTCACTTCAGCATTCACCCCAAAGTGAATAATGCAGTCAGTTTATTTGTATTGCAAAGTTACAGTTCGGTCTAATCGAATAAAGTCCACTGGGGTTTGGAGACGTCTGCCTGTATGAATGGGTATAAGCATTGATTATTGTATTATGGGAGAAAGGGTTATTTATGGTTTTGGTAAATTTTGAATAGATCTTGGTGTTTATTGGTTCGTTAGGTTCTTACAGGCACAGTTCGAAGAGAGATGGGAGGGGGTTACAGGGGACATGACTCTTCAAAACCATACATGTCAAATTAAAAATCATCAGTGGTAATGTAGAAAGAGCATGTCCAAATCTACATTTCAAATTTCAAAACTCACGGAAACAATATAAGTGACCTATAAGAAATAACATCAAATAACTGTACTATAAAGTCTGTTATCCTGTTAGTGATTACTCCCAAAAATTAGTGATCCTCCAAACTTTCCACCTACGACCGCACTGGATTTTTAGCCGATGAATTTGGGTCTTCTTAGCTGGGACTATCAAATCTTCATATTATCCATCATGAAATGCAATACATGCGATTTTAAAGAAGTACGTTTTTTTACGAGCTGGCAGCTTACCTCCCTTATTTTATCTCTTTAGTCCAGTTTCCTTTCCTTCTTTTATTCCTTTATATGTCAATACCTTCAATTTGCATTCGATATTTAAGTAATTTGTTATTTACCTTCTATTTCGTATCTAACACACCTGAAGATATGTCATTCTATATTTTCAGAAGCTGTTTAGATGTGGGGATGTCATAGAACAATCTAAAGAAATATTAGTCTACTTCTTTGTCTAATAAAAATAATATGTATGATATATATCATACAAGTTATAGATACTTGTATAAGAGGGAGGAGGATATTAAAACTTAAAATTACGACATTTTAGCGTTTGAAACCAAAGAGCCTTCACGTAAAGGGATGTCATTAGTAGTTCAGTATTATTTTCATTAAATGCATGCTCGTGGCTGGCTTGGCTATTGCTACGTGGAGCGAATTGATAAATTTTCAGACGATGGTCCCCCTGATACGAGCGTGTGTGTGTGCATCTGCAGTCTTTTCACCTATACATTTTCATCTAGCTGTGATATTATTTGATAAAGGATGTGAAACTAAATCGTTTGCTTACTACATCAAATATTAATATAGGTATTATGCTAGATTCTCAACCAAAACGTACAATTTTGGTTCTTTAAAAACAAATTGTCAATGCTTTTCAACAGTTTTTCATTAGCGTCTGAAATCTCTACGAGCCTACGGTATTAGCCATTCGACGTGTAGTAATCATTGGCCATATCGGCACATATGGCCGCATCGACCAAAAAAAGGTAAATAGAAAAATAAGTAAGTAAATATACATTTTCCTAAATAATGTATAACTTATAATGATAATTGGAATTCCCATACAGTAGAGACAATCAATGATAACAATGACCGAAACGAAAATGTCCCGAAACATAACTTACATTATTTACGCCGACGTTTCCTGTATGTGGACGTTATTTTTCCGGTGGCATTATAAAGGTCGGTCCACTCTGTACCGCTTGACGAGGGTCAGCTCGTTAGATCACTAACAATATCCATTGTGGATACATCGCTACATAATAGAATAACGGTACACTCACTTGTATAACGTGTGTATATTCAGATGTAGGAGTATGTATGATGTGATATTGTGTTCGTATTTGAAATGTTAAGATTTTTAATCATATGGATTGTTTATTTATTATTTTCGTGTTATTCCACAAAGGGGAAATAATATTAAACTTTAACATCAAATCAACCGCTTTTGAAGCGGCCCATAGCTCAACGGCTAGAGCACCTGCCCCGGCAAGGCAAGGTGCTGGTCCGAATTCCGCAGTTTTGCGAATTTTTGATTTGATGGTAAAGTTTAACGTATGGATTGGTATTTGTAATTCTAGCAGCTTAAGTTTCTGTTAAAAACTACTGTATAGATTTTGATGAAGTTTCGATGTTATAGATATTACATAAGAATAAATAATAGGTAGGTAACAATTAAAATATTCATGTCAAGTAGGTAATTCTGGAAACTTTCTATTCATATGCAAAAATCCATTACACAGGTGCATAATTTTTAGGTCACACTCATTTCTTTTAATGAAAAATGTTATATAAAAAAATCATTAAAAACTAGGTTAAACCGTTATAGAATATATTACAGTAAAATTGAAAAAAAAAGAAAATAATGACAAAAATACTTTAGCAAGAGACAGAAAATGTATCTTCAATTCAGTGTAAAATTGTGAGCTATTATCATATGGAGTGCTTACCATGCTCAGAGCGATTATGGAAAGAGGTTTTCCGCTCAGAAAATCTTCTTCAATGGCATTATCGATGGTTTTATTGATATATGAATATAATATGTGTTCATTTTAGCAGATTAATATTTTATTTAACGTTTTCTTGATTATTTTTTTTCTTTTCAATTTTATTTACTTTGCAAAACTTTGTATTGTTATTGCGTTTAAGTTCAAAAATAATAAATTGTTGCAACAGTTTTGCCTTAACCACTTTTGTGTAGTAATGTGTTTTTTGCGATAACACATAAAAATGATGACCGAATTGAGTAACTCCTTATTTTGGAGTCATCGCTTAAAAAAAAACTTGAAATAAAATTATATAATATGAAGCGAAATACAATTGTTTTGTTAAAAATTTGTACCATTGTATGTTTTGATGACATACAAAGTTATTTTCATCTACCCATATAACGTGCAAAATTACGAACGGTTATTAATATATAAAATGTAAATCCGCTTTATATTAAAAGACTGTTTAAAAAACTATGTTTCGTATAAACATAAACTAGTTTATTTTTAGATTACATGGCTTTCCCTTTAATTATTCGAAATGCCGGCACTAGGAGATAACTTAGCAATTTAGTGGGGATTAAGTCGTAATGCTTAGTGGATACCGGCGGGAGTAGGGTGGCCATAATTACCAGGATCCAGGTATAATTCCGAAGGATTTACACGAGGATTACTCCACTATTTAATGTCCATCTTAGACCCGTATACGACACCTTGAACATGACTTAGCGATGATAATGTCGACCCTTTTTCTTGTCACTCTTATATACCTACAATCTACATAATATGTGTATGTATGTATGTATGTGTAAAGGAATGTTTTGTTGATTTTGAAAGCCCAGAGTATAGAGTCCAGTCCAGCACCCAGTCCAGTGTCTCAGTGTCAGTGTGTGTGTCAGTGTCAGTGTCAGAGTCCAGAGTCTATACAGCGGTGAATGAATATAATATGCTGATGATGATTAAAAATAAATACGTTAGTAATTTATTTAGTGAGACGGGTAATTAGATTGTTGTATTTAGCTACATTTAACAACAGGTTAAAATGTTAAATTTAATTGTAAAATTTTTACTCACATACAAATACTTTTTACATAATATGAATTGTATTCCCATATAAAGATATTTCGTTCAAACAAATACAAAGACCGTTCCTATCTCTTTGAAATATCGCCCCATTTGTTCGGTATAAAAACCCATACGTTCGTAAAGGCGACCAATTTCCCATTGATCCCTAAAATTTAGCGCACATAAAACAAACGCAGTATCCACGGAACCCCTCAGAACGAAATAAGCCACAGGATGCGGTGTGCATGGAGTGAAAACTATAAAGAGTGTGCGCACACCTACGATTATTTTTAGTAAAATTACCGTACTAAATTAAAAAGATTTGTAAAAAGAGGTATGTCATTTTTACCGTTTAATTGATTTCAATTAATTTAATAGCGGAAAATAGTACAGTACCACGCATTTGTACAATTAATAACTAACATACTACTAAGGAGATGAAACGCGATATATTATTATTGTTATTCATCAGCAGAATTTTTAATGCTAAAAATTTAGTTCACCACTTTTATGTTTGGTAAAAAATGAGTTGCTTTGAGAAAAGTATGGCCGTGTCGCTTTTTTTTTCGACTTGGCGGGGGCAATACAAACTACGGGCACGGCGAACCGAAAGGGCCCAGTGGTGCGAACAGGTGGATCTTCAAAAAGATCACGGGTTTAAACCCTGACTAGCACTGCTGGATTTTCACGTGCTATATTTGTGCTTAAATTCACAATTCATCTCGAGCTCGGCGGTGAATCATCGCGAGGAAACCTGCATGTGCCGGAAGAAATTCTGACACATGTACATCCACCAATCCGCCATGGAGCAGCGTGGTGGATGAAGCTCGATAACCTTCTCCCTAATAGGAGAAGAGGCCTATGCCCAGCAATGGGTTATATACAGGCTGTTACTACTATTTACTACTAATGTTATCTCTTTTATTAAACTTAATCGTATAAACAAAAGTTTGCCTTATAATTATTGAGTTATTAAAACAGATTTTTTATTATTCCTCAATCTATAGTAGCAAGCGTGCAAACACTCCTACACATTTACACGAAGGCATCTACGATACGATTTTTCGACGCGACAAAGTGAGAAAAATATGGTTGTTCAATATTTATAGGATTTTTATTTCCGTCGTTTAACTTCGAATACACGTTTAGGACGTAGGGCAAATCGCCCTGGAAGTGTTCAATGCTGATAAAGAATTTACTCATCTGTACTAATGTGAGGAGGCCGGTCAGTGCGAGAAATTATGATAACGTTGACTTTTTACCTCTACGAAACGGTATCTAAATATAAACGGTACACAAATATACGACTAGTATAACGCTACTTGTATTGTGGGTTGTAATAACGCTTTTTTTTTTTTTTTATGGGACAGGGCGGCAAACTAGCTGACAGATCACCTGATGGTAAGTGAATGCTGTCGCCCATGGACATTAGCAACACCAAAGGAGCTACAAAATGCGTTGCCGGGCTTCTAGGCTCAATGGAGGGGGAATGGATGGGGAATTCATGGGGAAGGGGTGGGGAATTGGGCCTCCGGTACCCTCACTCACGCGGAGAAACACGACACAAGCGTCATTTTACGCCGGTTTTCTGTGAGGCCGTGGTATCACTCCGGTCGAGCCGACCCATTCATGCAAATGCATGGCTCTCCCACGGTAAAACTTTATGGTATTAAGGGTATAATTATTAATAATATAGGTCGTATGTGATATTATGTAGAAAATTTTTAAGTCTATTACCTGGTGATATAAAGCTGCAGTTAGATGTATAACAAATTATCAGTCTAACTTAAATAAATGATTTATTTTATATATGTCATCGTCAGCCAGTCGCAGTCTACTGCTGGACATAGACATGTAAAATTAATGTATTTTTAAAATACTAGCATAATTTATTAATTAATATACGTTCAGAGGTTCCAGAGACTATTCCGCAAATACGAAATCCAATCTCCATATTTGTTACCCTATTATTAACGTAACTTAATATTTTTCGTTTTTGTTTTTATTTATTTTGGTACTTTTATAACTATAAGTAATGGAATAAATACGAAAAATGAAACATTTGTCAATATTTTATAGAGCTATAACCCATTCTACTACGCTAATCTGTACAAATATGCTTCTCAAAACTGCAATAAAAAGTTTAATTTTTTTTATTTTATTACTTACTGCATAATTGGAACATAATATGACTTTTAACGGCAGAAAGAGTTAATAAAGAACTGTTTTGAAATAATTTATGTCTTTTCATTTATAGCTAGCCTTTTCCATTTAAATAAAAATAACATAAACAGTGGCTGTAAAACTCATATCATTTTAATTTACTCTGAAATGAAACAACATTTCTATTTGGTATTTTTAATTCAATTGCAGAAATGTTTTGGAATCCATAAAATATGGAATTTTTATGGATATTACTTTATTACTTTATACTTCGATATATTCCTGTAAAAGATGTTACCTGTGAAATATCATCAAATATCGTTCACAATCTTTAAATATTTCTTTCTTTGTTCTCAGCACAAGTAAATCTGTCAATATTAATGTAATTTTTGCTAAAATTACAGATGTATAAATATTTAAAATATCACAATAATTTTGTCAGTCTCATCCAGAATCTATACGTTTCGTTGTTCTTTCGTATGTTGTTTTGTTCGGCTGGTGCATTCATTTGGCGGGGCTTAGGTGGATAAATAATGCATACTGTGAAGGGTCATCGGTATTCTGCGACTGTAGTCCCCCCGCGACGGCCGTGTCTTCTGCCTACTCATGTTCTCCTGGTACATCGTTTTATTGTGATAATGAAAATCTAATCATTTATTGTTATTTATAACTTGACTTTTTTAGTCAGATTTTACCTACATAGTCATCGGTATTCCGCAGCTGTAGTCCTCCGTCCCCCAGCGATGTTCGTGTCTTCTGCCTACTTATGTTCTCCTGGTACATCGTTGTATTGTACGGTATATAGACGTGTCTCATTATTTATTGTTTTAACTGCGACTACAGGGTAGTTTTCGATTTTCGACCGTGAAATATTTTCGGTCAATGATTTTATTAATTTTTTTTTAATAAGTACATGTGTCGATTTCACTGGCCTCCTGTTTGACAACCCAAAACCGCTTGACGGATATGGCCAGTAGTTGTTTAATTTCTTAGATTTAAAATTTAATAGGCAGCAAGTCAATATGAGTACACAAATCTCGCGACAAGCTTTTGTAGCATATAAATTGTGTCAAATGTGTTCAGTTTTAAATGATAACGCCAAACGTTAACAGTAAAAGTTTCAGTGTAAAAGTCTACTTTTTTTCTTTTTAGCGCAGTAAAATAAAAGCTTGTATTTTAAAAAGATTTTTTTACCTTAATTTTATCGTATGGGTATCAAATGAAAGAAGATAAAAACACAAAAATATACACATAAAGTCACGTCTGTGATGCTACATTAACAAAAAATATAAACAATAATACCAATATAACATTTTATTTGGAAGATTTTTTCGCAATCTAGATATTTTTCTCTTCTTTTATCTTTAAATAAACTTGTTATTCCAGTCTTCTAAATCTCTTCATAAATGACGAAGTATGGGGCAACAAATATTTAAAAAAATATATACGTTCAATTGAGTATTCTTTCTCGAAGTTGGTTGAAAACTTGAAAAGCAAGGTTTCCGGGAATAAGGTTTTCCAGAATTAAAACTTACTAGTTCTTACTATAATAAAACTTGAACACCTACTAAACGCAGAAAAGTTAATTATTGCAACTATTTGGTACTTACATGAAACTATTTAAGTCGGTAAAAAATAGCTTGCAAATCCCAGTAGTTCTCCCGAGTGTTGGCAAAGTAGTCGAATAGAGCATGTGATAGCTTAGTTGAGACTTTCAGCAGAGGTGCCTATTTTGGAACAGTGCGACAATGTGAATGAAAATGTATCGAATTTTTTAATAATGTATGAATCTGTATTTATTTCTATGTGGTTTGATAAAATAGTCGTTACGTTTTTGAAGAAAATGAATAAAATATCGCAAACTTTAGTTTAGAATAAATACTCTGTATCTGTTACACATCTGTTTTTACTAACGTTCATAGGATCTTCTGTAAAAAAAAAAAATTCTGCCACTCCTTTGGTGCTGAATATACGTGCAAATGTTTGCATGCACAATGAATATAAGGAGATTAATATGTTTATAGCCAAAATAGGTAAGGGTATAAAGAAAGTGGAATCTTACACAGCACTGTTTAACAGTATCATGAAGTAAACGTGACTCTTCACAGTGCGGCTCCAGAAACTAGGCAATGCACCACGCTCGTAGTGTAAAGTGTCAATTCTATTTTAAATAGCGAATGCTTTCGAAATAGATACTAAAATCCCCGTGGACTCTACTTTCATACTGTTCGCTATTTACCGCCTGCGTCTAGCAAATCGATATCGTTCGTAGCAGATGCAATGCTTCCAAAAGAATTTGTTTCTAAAATAAAATCCTCGATAGAACAAGGACATTTCGAGCAATAGAAAAATAAGCATTTAAGCTACCCAATGTAAGTCAGTGACAGCTTTATATCGCTCTGTGCTACAAAGAGCTGTAAAATAAAGTTTTAAAAAGTTATTTCGGTTATTATTTACAGGATAATAAATTTTTATTTTAGAGGTTACTGTTATTGATGAGAAAGTTTGTGAGAATGGATGTTTCTTGCTTTTTCATGAATATGAGTATATAAAATACAGATAATATTTTGATGAAACTTTATAGTAGGTAATGTATGTACCTCTTATGTAAAATTTAATTTGTCACTATCTACATACTCAGGCGAAGCTGTAAGAATATGCTAATTCTATAATAACTTAATGTGTTCAAACTTGTTTTGTTAAAATATGTGTCATTTTATTATTGTTTGGCAGACGCTATAAAACTCGCTGTATAGTTACGAAGCAGTTAAAAAAACGACTATACTAACCATCCACTAAAGTTGTTTTCACAGCAAACTAATTATGATTTACTTTTCAAAAGTTTCAAAGCATTCCAAAAACTTCTGTGTTATCTTTCGATCTTTAAACCAAAATTTCGTTATCCTCCCATCAGTCCGCGTTAAAACAAAAATCTGCTCTTCGAGAGTTACGGTTCGAAAACATATGTAATTGTATAATTGAAACAAAACATGGATGGCACTTCGATTCGCTCGTCTAGACACCACACTGTAAAAGTTTGAAAAGTAAATTAGATTTCGTCTGAGAATGTAACAGAAACCATCGCTGGCCTCTGCACTTATCGAGATGTGCTCGTGAAGGTATCCATTTTGAGACGATACTTTTATATTAACTCGCTGACGTTTCGATGATCAAGATTTTGTAAAAAAGTAGCGCAATATTAGAGCCTAAAGAAGTTAGTTTTAAATTTAATTATTAATTCGAGATATTATTTACTGAAAACTGCTTGTTATAGGATAGTTTGAAATATAAATATATAATAATGAATATTCAATTGTGAACTTTTACAACTAAATAGTAGTACTTCTAAATGGACCGCTTATTTATACCTAATAACTTTTAGAACTTTTAAGGAGCAAGTAATCATTCTGGATGTATACAATTTTATGTTAACATCATATAAGTGGAATTATAAAACACTTCATTATAAAGTGCTATTTTTTACATTTATTATTTAATAATGCATTTTACCATTTTCTTGGGAAGGTTAAGTAATATTTTTGCTATATAATTTAATATATCTACGTTATCATACATACTATACCTACGTTAATTTTCCTAGTTTTGTCAACGCAAATATATTCTTAACTTCTTACTTTTTTTGGTGAACAATGGAAACACGCAAGGGTCTTTCATATAAAACCGATGACAACCGATTCGGAGGAGTCTTTTGGAGAGTATTGTAACTTAGTTCGGCTCTGATTTTTTCTAGAACCGATCGGTTTAGGATTTCGTTTATCGACTCTATTTACTATTCTTTGTCATCGTTTTTAAATTCACAACGTTTTGCTTACGAAAATATACAAGACGTTGAATCATGTGAAACTTGTGGTCATTGAACCTTTGTAACAAGAATTTTACTTTAAACTTTGATTAAAAGAGGCGATGACACGCAAAACACAATGAAAACCTATCTGTTTAAGATTTTATTATCAAACGTATAAGCGATTTAAGTATTTTAAAAAATATGTTCAATCGATATTGATTCAGCAAACGAGCTGACAAATCACCTGATGGAAACTCAATAC
>DVVJ01002000.1:0-10371 GCA_018234505.1 Junonia neildi neildi
TTTGAAAAAATACTAAAATCGATATAACTTTTAAACTACAAAAAATCGGATTACAACTTTTGGGGTCAGAAGATGGCGAATGACCTCCCCTTCACCCCTGTTCGATTTGATCCACACTTTCTGGGATACCCTGTATACCGCATTCTTTAACAATATTTAGCGCATTTTCTTTCACGCTATTTTCTTTACGGAAAAAGTGTTGCCGATTTCAGTTACTCCTATCGGGTAAGTATGCGCGTTGCGTGGTAGCTATGGTTGCAATCTGGGACATAGGAAATAGGAATAGATTTTTCCATTTACCTCCTCCGAAGCCACTTCGAGTTATCTTAATTTTCGTTATTATTTAAAACTTTTGTCTTTAAACTACTATAATTTGATTTCACATATTTCTAAATAAAAATAAATTGATGGCGGTGCATTCGAAAAAAGAACGAGGCATATGTATAAATGTAATGGCACTGTATAAATTCCAAAAGAGCAATTTCTAAAACTCTCGGAAAACGGAATGTTAGGAATATATGTAAGAAATCAAATTTAAATGAAATCATGTGTAAGTAATCAAAGTTCGATTAAATTTCATGCATCAATTACTCAAACAAAGTTTAGTTATTTCTGGACTAAAATATTTATTAAAAATCTACTAGTACACATGTTGATTGATACGTTTGATAGTTCATACTAACTTTTTACTGTTAAACTAGACTAAACTTAATGATGTGAAAGTAAGTACTATGTTTATTGGATTATTAGGATTTGCGCGAATCCGGCAATAATACCTAGATTTTGTTTTTAATGAGCCAAAACTTAATGTAAAACGTGTGAGAAATTTTCAATGATTTTATTTCTTCGACATTCTAAATCAATTGCCAAGGCGGAAATATTAAAAAATATCCGGTAATCCATACAATCATCTGCAAATAAGCCACTTTCGATTTTGTTATATCGTCATTAGATTTTTACGTGAAACACCTTGGGAAATAGACTTGTGCTAAGTTTAAGATTTGAAATTGTACCCTACTTTCGGATGTTAATGTCAGGTTTTAAATTGTGTTGTAATGTCTGTAAAGCCTTGATTGTCGAGAAAACAAAGATTTTTAACATCATAAGCCTAGCCAGGATTTTCTTTGGGGCTGGGCAAAGTTGGCCTCAAGGGTGGGCAAAATCGGTGTAGGTAGGTAAAGACCAGTCTATTGAAAAATGTATATGGCAACATTAAAAATGAGATTTAACGTTCTTTTTTTGCCAGTACTAGCAAGACGTATGTGAAAAATAGGTTTTTAAGATTTTTTTCAATTTGCAATACTGAAACTAGCATCCAGGGGTGGGCAAACGGCTACCTCTGCCCCACCGTGGCCACCACGAACCACGAATTTTTTTCATTATTCGATATAGTAGTAAAAGCAGGCAAATTATTGTCGATAAGCAACTCTAGATTAGATGAAATATAGCAAATAGGTTAATATTTGTTCCAATTCAGACACATCTTTGTTTAAGCAAGTAAATTAAAGAACCTCCGTTACATTTGCAATAAATAAAAAATATATAAATAAATAAATCTGCGAGGATAATAACTATGAATTACAAAAACGCTAAGTGGCTGGTGTACTGATTTTCGGATCGACACCTCTTAGTAATTAAAGCTTGTCACGCAAATGCGAGAAACGAAAATAAAGCGTAATCGATTTACGGTACAGGTTTGCAAGAGCTGTAGGACTATTCCGACCAAAAGTCGAGACACACTCAAGTGAATTTAGTCATTTCGCTCATTCGGCCTGTCAAATTTGAATTGTTAAAAACTTGCTACAGAATATCCAATGCATAAATTTTACGTCAATAATGACAAATACTTTAGTACGGCTCGGTGCCGGATCATATCGCGTGGTGCTACATGTACAATCGTGTGAATGAAGTGTAAAAAATTCGCTTGAGTGAGTTTCGATTTTTGGTCGGAATAGCCCTACTGAGCTGTTTCTCCTCGCCTTCAGCGTTATGGCTTCAGCTTCATTGACACAGCATTCCACTCAGATTGATCTTTCCAGCGGTTTTTATCGCATAGCGCATGGATTTATCGTATCCGTGCCTTAATTTTTCGACGACGTGGAATGATTGCTGACTCGAAACTGTTCACGCGGTAAGGCTGCGATGACAGCTGTGCGCTGCGTACGTGATATTTCAGAACTGAGAAAAGTAAAATTATGCTTAATTAATTTATGTACGTATTATAGACTATTTTTTACAATTATCGAAAAAGCTTTATATTGTAAAGCTTATAAAATAAAAAACAAAATGTAAAATTGCTACTAATTCAAAGATAAATTATTTTAATGGACATAAATATAATCTGTCAATTTCAAGAAAAACAGGTTTTGACTGAAAATGGACTAAACTGCAGGAAAATTATCATTATAACTATTATTATAATATGATATAATAGGTAGTAAAATATACGCACCTACCTATCATACACATGGTTAAGATGACCATTTAATTCATTGTGAAAAACTATCTAGGGTCTTTTTACACTTGTAACCTTTAATTTGCTAACAACAACTACGCAAGTAACGATGATAAGCGGTTCACTATAAGTACGAATTATTGCGATCGCCATAAGTTTATAACAGAAATCTTTTACGACTTCAGATTTCGTGAAAAGCGTTCTGCATCAACGGGAACCGATAATTATAGAGGGCAAGAGAAATAATTATATACTAAGTTGTCGTGCTTGAACGTGTGACGACTTTGATAACATCCAAAAGAAATTGTAAAATGATTTCAAGGTGTGATTTTGGAGTAAATTCGCGGCTGATTATGGAGGCGGCCCCCTGTCATTACCTCGTCCGGCTCTGGTAGCTAAAGAGCTCCAGATCCACTTGAACCAATTAAAAAGCCGTTATATATAATTTATTATACGAAAATTTGAACTTTATTGAAATACATATAAGGAATGAATGACAATTATTATTTATTTACGCAGGTATTCGCATTATTAATTATTTTACAACTAGCTTTTGCCGCGGCTACGGCCCGCGTGGATGGCGTTTATCGATCTGGATAAGAAGACGCCGTTCGCTCGGGAATAGATAATTTTTCTGGTATAAAAAGTATCCTATTATTTAAAATAGGTTTTCACTTATTTGTAAAATTTAAAAGCAATTGGTCCTGTGGTTATTGAGTGATCGCGGAACAAACAAACAAATAAAGTCACAAACTCACTTTCCAATTTTGTAATATAAGTAAGGATGTCTGCCTTAACTATTATTTTTATTTGTTGAGTTTTTTCTTAGCAGTTCATTAATTGTCAAGAAACTTGATTTAGGACGTTTCTGAATTTTCTGTGTTTTCTGTAAAAAGTGACGTCAATTCTTTCAGATGTAATGTTACTTACCTATATTTTGTTTTTGTTTGATCTTTATTTATGACCGTTTTTTAGGCACAAATATAACTACCCGTCTTAAATACTATACGATACGCGATATCATATGTGTAGGTATGGCTTGATTTTGAAATTAGACGTTTAAAGTATAAAATTAATTATTGTCGAAGACAACCGACAATTACATCCTTTCACAAAGCTCGATTACATAATTTTAATTGGTTTCATGCTAACTCGAGAAACGATGACTACGGTTTTAAGATGTTACATTAACAAATCACGGCGAGAGCTTGTCGCAGCCCTGCGCCCGCGCAGGTGTCGTTGGTACGTAAACTGCGTAAATGTCAATTGATGTTATTTACGCGAAATTGCATGTCACGCGGGTCTCGAATAATTATGACCGGCACCTTGGAACGAGAGGTCAAAAAGAAATTCACTTAAAACTGTAACACGCCCTTCGAGAGAGCCGCGCCGCGAATTTATAAAGTCGGGTCATTTTCGAAAACCAGTGTCCGAAAGTGAAACTACCCGAGCATTTATTACCAAGTAAAATATGTAGATTGCCAACGAGATAATAATGATATGTGCTCGTGGTAATGAAATTTCCCGCCGTCAAACGGTGCCAAAGTAATTTGCGTTGCTTGTCTCTGGCAACGAGTGGCCCAAGGGCCGCTTTCGAGCTTACGCAAAACGATAATGAGACTTTTGTCAACTTTATTTCAGATGTGACGCACTTCCAAAATTAAAAAGAAATTCAATAGTTTTATATATTTACAACATTTACTAATTAGGTATTGCCGTTTTGCCTATTAAACATCAAAGAAATCTATTTAGCTTAAATTCTTGACTCACATGCTTATCATATGTATGTATATTTGAAGGCTCTTTTCATATTTCCGTGTCGTGATCGATATGGTAAAATATATTGCAATTTGCAAATTTGCTGAACTTTAACTCAATCTTACATCGATCTGTAACGTATGAGTAAACTGATTACACACGAACTGTACCGGATGGAGCTGTATCACTGAGTTACTGAAATTTTAACTTGTTTATTGTTATATAACTTTTTATTTGCTTTTTTCGTAATTATTGAAAATAGTCAAAAGAATTTAAATTACACGCAATAAAAGATCCCTGTCTTCAATTAAGCGATTCCAACAGTTACATATCGAATAGTAAAAGTAGTAGTAGTTAAATAAATCGGTTCAGGCGTAATCGACAAAGAAAATTATTGTTTAAGACCATAATATTACAATTTCACGGAAGAGCCACACGGCCACCCTGCTAGCGGTACACGGCGATCTCCTTATATTTGTTAAATCAACAGAACCCTGTAATTTTGATCGATATCTTTATTGACGGCTCAAATTTATTGATCATATTTTACAAAAGTACAGATTCAAGTAAATACAATATGGCGGACTTGCTTGTTCATTGCGACAAGAGTCAAGGTATTTTTGCATGCTGCGATTATTGCTATTGGTTTCGTTTTTCAATAGCCTCTTTATATCAGATTGACCTACTTCACTTTGGAGAAATTGACATTCTTACAATATAATGTCATAAACTGATCGTTCATTTAAATAACACTCGGCTTATTATTGAAATTTGTTGAGATAAAATTAAGTTTAAGACAATACTTACTTTATTAAAGAGAAATTATTTACGTAACGTGAAAAATTATAAATATAGGGTTATAGGAATAAAATAAAAATCGCTTCAATTATTAAATGGAAAGAAAAAAGTAAGTAACGCTAAGAGAAAATAAGTAAGTTTTTTTTAATATTTATTAACTGAAAATATAAATTGCAAGCGTGTAGTAGTAACGGTAATATTGTATAGTTTACAGATGTTAAGTGTGTTAAGCCCGCAGGTGGGGCGCGTCGGGGACACTACGCGATGTTGTCTGCTTGTCTACTTGTTCGCTAAACGACACAAACACCGGCCGTATTTCATCGGCGCGCTTATCTTAACATGTTCCCGCCGACGATGATTTATACCTATTTTGCCAATTTATGAGTTGTAACTTTAGATGTTCGTAATTGTTATAATGAATAATTACTTCGTATAAACTCGTTGTCTAGTAATTATTATATATTGAAAACTGTGCAGGAATCGTCTCTAGTTTTAGAGCTCCAAGAAAAACATAGAGCTCTAAAATAATTCTCTATCTATAAATATTTATATGTACATTAATATTTATTTTTAACGCTTTATATTCTTATTTTTTGTGTATATTCTAATATTAATCGATAAAGCCGAAAGGCAATATAATTTAGATAAAATAAATTAATCAAATATGTTCACATGTATTTGTTAATTCTTTCAAATATATAATTATGTATTTTCTAATTTAATGTCTATAATAGAAACATAATGTTGATAAAATTAGTTAATAAATATGGAAATAAAAAAATATTTATTGATCTAGAATGACATTAAAATGTTTAATGAAAAAATATTAATATGGATCATTTAGACCAAAATTAATGTCGTTGCCAAGATGCTAATTATATAACCTAAAAGTGTAGCACTATTTTATGATATAATCGACTTAACTGAATATACTGAAAACCTATATTTTACTTTATTACCGTATTCAATTATCCAAAAACATAACGGATTTATAAAACCAAATTACATACGTGTCATCAAAATAAGCCAAATCAAAATAAGCCAAATCAAGACTATGAGAGTTGGTTACCTATATTTTTTTTAAATTATGCGAAAGATGTTATCTCTATTAATCTCTATCACAATGAACACATATTAATTATTACCAATTCTTTCCAATGATAATGGCTTCAAGTTTTTCAAAATATTTGATCCAAATAAGTTTGATATTTAAGTATCAACTTAAGTTCTTATTATTAGGAGCTTATTCACTCGAGGTCTCCTCGCTTTGTTTCACATTATCGACTTGAAAATAAGTTCAGTAAAGAGCCGCCCCGGAGCAATTGAACGGTACAAAAATGTCAGATAAATTATGAACGTGATCGATGAATAAAAATGTTGGTTCGCAGGTCGTAGAAAGTGTCTCGACCTCCGTGAGCTTTCGTTAAGTCGCCGCGCGGGTCAGCCGCTCCGTCGCACATAAATATGTCGACAGTTCGCCCCTAGTACCACTTTGTTTGTTAATATACTGCCAATTATAATCAAACCGTACTCGCCACTGTCACCCGTCAATTTCTTAATCCATACATGGAAAGCATTTCTTTGGCCACTTTTGTTTTCGCATGCCTGTCAATGTTAACGTTTTCATTTAAATAAATTATGATTTTGTTCAAATTGATTGAAAATTAGTATCATTCTTCTTTAATAGCGGATTGGTAATAATCCATCTGCATTTATTGTTGTCATATTCCTTCTTCCTCTCGTATATTATATATACCTTTTTATCCTGTTAAGAATACAATGTCGTGAAATCCGTTTTTGAAAAACCGCTATACTGCATGAGGAATATTCCTGCCAAATTTTAATTAAACTATTTGGTCTGATACACATAATCTATTCATTATGAATTCATTAGGGTCTCATAATAAGACAGATTATTTCTTACATTATTCATTTTGATAAAGTGAAAAAATATTTATATTAAACTAAATACATCTAAAATATTTAACTGTTGCAAAACGCTTAGAGTCGAAATATATTTCCCACGGTGCGCGCGCGCCGTAGCGGGGCGCTGTCGTCCGTTATTATCTATTAAAAATATCACGTCATATTGTTCGCTTTCTGAATAAAACAACTTTTTGACGACTACACCTCGCTATCGATGTTCCATCTTTATACACCTATAAATCACTTCTATAATAATTACGAAACGACTCTCCCTCTCATAACCTAAATATGCAAAACGAGAAGATCTTTATGATAAATGTTTTGATTAGATTCGCATTGTTGCTGAAGATTCTTTGTGATTTTGCTTTGTCTTCTTAAAGAAATATTTTGTTACGAAACAAGAAAAAACGTTATTCATTGCAATGACAATGTCATTGTAAGAATTTATTTCTGTCAAAAGTTATCATTACATGCAATGTAGAAAGCTATAATTAATTTAATTATATAAGTGTAATTGGATATACCATTCCTCGACCAATAATTGTTCCTTATTGTTTATTGTACAAGTGTGATCTAATTAAGCCTTTTACGTATTATCACAGTTCGAAGGCCTAAAGGAGTAAGATATGTAATTGCGCTCTGAGCCACGTCCTAGAAACTTCACCAGACTGCTTCGTTACGGCCCTTAAGACTGATTTATGTGCGCAATAAATATTTTTTGAAAGTTCCAGTGCGATAATAACTCCATTAATTTTGATTAATGACAATTTCTTAAAAGTGATTTTTAACTTAACCATCGTGTACGCTACGTTCCTCGACATGCCGTGCACTGCCTGGTAGTGAACTTTTTGCATTTTAATTATTTTGTTTTTATGTGATTGTTCCTTTTAAATTTATATTGACATTCTTAGCACGTTTTATTTTAAATAAATTTCAATTACATTTATTTTTTTATGCAGCTTTTCAATAAACTGAACATTGTTTATTGTAAACATGCATTTCATAGATTGAGAAACAGCGAAGTTTTATTTTGTTTCGTGCAGAAAAACATTGAATATGTAGGAAGTAAGTACATTCTGAAATGTTTGTCCTAAAACATGGCTATTTCTAAGCAGAAGTACATTCCTCAGAGCGCTTATCGAAACCGAGCCGCGGTGGAGGAGCCGGCGCGGCCGCGGCCAACACATTCAGCGAATTTGCAATGCGCGATATCCCGCATTACCATAAACAGTACCAAGCGGAGGGCACGCCGTCTATCGCGCTAAGACATATAAATTATTCAAAATAAAGTATCGCTTAACCCCCTGACCTGCTGCCGCGAGCCGCACGTTCGCCGCGCTACGCGGCCGTCTTATGCTTTGTCCGAACTTCTTAAGTCGTTCTTTTGTTTCAGGACCAGCAATCGAAATTGTAAAGTTTATATACCTAATTATGTTACCTATATCCACACTGACATAAAAATCCACTACCGACATTTTATATTCAAATTAAAGGATTAATAGGTATGCTAATATTTCTTAATTGGGGTTCTTTATAACCCGTTCATCTAGTACTGTTGTAGTAGTTTTGAAGGTCGATTATGTAATTTAGAGTGATTGATAATTATTTACAGCTTGGCGTCTCATTTTGAATAGTAAAATATCTTATACTGACTGATTTAATGAGATAAGTATAATAAAATATTATATTAGTAAAACTTTTACACTTAATTGTTAATCGTCGATAAACCCTGTACTATAAATAATGATTTGTTTGCTACGTAGCGAAGTGAACGAGTAAGTAAGGACCGCCCTACGCGTGCGCAGGGGTGGAGTTGCGCGCACGCGCACCGGCCGGGAACGACAGGACAACTTGACGCTTATTTACTTTACAGCTTTCGCAAAACGGCCCATTAGGGATAACTGTACTAAATAATTACTGCAATGTGCCTTTCTATTTCTATGCGCGCTTCGCGCTGCGCGTGCGCGTCCACCTGCCGCTGATCACTGTAATTATTTACTATGCATGAATGCGGCGGCGGCGATGGCGGCTGTCTAGGACGATCCGGACAAAGAACGGTCACTTTATACAACGGACTGTCTGCGGACAGGTTCCGATAGCGACTTGGGTGTGCGGCATAACCAATTTTAATAAGCTCATTAATTCACATTCGCTTAAATGACGCCAACTAGATGTTACGAATTAATCAGACTATTTTTTATAAAATTAGATGTAATTTGTTCTTTAAGTAGCTCTAAAATATTTAAAACGTAATTATTGCAGCTGTATGTGTGTATTTGTACACAAGAATTTAACGTTATCGAGAATCATGCTGGGTCATGATGTTGTTTGTATTATATTATTCTTAAGAAACTTGATATGTATGTACAGTTATTTTTCTCGTCAAATAACATTATTACATTGTTCTTTTAATATTAATTATGTTATAGATTCAATTTTATAAATGTATCAAAATATTGTCGATAAGATATGCTTTAGAGAATAAAAAGCTTTTACAATTCTCAACTTAGCATTCAAAACTACAAAGTCGTTAAATGATAAATATTTTTCTATACCTACCTCGTAGCTCGTAACCTTGTCAAATCTATAACCAAACTTAAATCAAAGCCTTGAAGTGTCGAAAACTGAAAGGATGTTCCTTTTCTTATTGTTCACGAAGCGACTCTAACAAGATGTTTTGTTGATAACAAATCAATATCGACCTTCTTTGTAGTTGTCAACATTCATTGCCAATATTATACATTTAATTAATATACGTATAATATATAAAGGAAGCCAGTGTCCGTTACAATAGTTAATATATAAATATTTTACCTACGAGTCGTTCTTAGCTACAATAATAAATAAATAAAAAGTCTAAAATATTACCTTTCCCTATCTATTGTATGGAATCTACTAGTTACTTATACACCTGTCTACATGTGCAATTTTATTTCATGGACATTTTTCTTTGAATTGTTAGAATTACTTATTTTGCTGTTTTATAAGCGGTTAACGGACACAAAGAGTAAAAAGTTTACATTATTATTTATCGTAAAATGATAAAATAAATATAGCTCTGTTGATAATAATCAGAACATAAAAATTGCAATGCATTTTGTATAAAGTATTTCAATAACAATATTTTTGATAGCTAGTTTATTTCGAAAGACTATTCCAATATGTATTTATACATACTTAGGCTTCATATAACTTGACACAAGGCTTTAATTTAAAATAAACAAATGCCTATCAGTAATAGGAAATAACTGTTTGGCGGCCATGATGTTTTTTTTTGTAATTGACCTATTGTCAAAATCAATGATACCTAGTATGCATGATACGGATGCACTCGTAATAAACAGTAGATAATAATAAAAATGGAGATAATCTATGAAAACTTTACTGAATGGGCAGATTCACCGTTACTAAAATTGTTAAACTTGAGTATACCT
>DVVJ01002001.1:0-10367 GCA_018234505.1 Junonia neildi neildi
ATCCAAAGTGTATACAAAATTTCAGATTAATCGGTTGACAGGAAGAGGGTGAAATTTGAATTACTAAATTTGACCCACGAAGAAAAAAAGAATAAATAATAAATAATAAATAAAACAAACGGGCTGAGCTAAATAAAACCGTTTAATAAAACAACGTTTTTGACGTCATTTTTTAGCTCCATTCGAAAAGCTACATTCTTTACCCTTCACCGTAAAAGAAGCCTCGGTAGCAAATGTTTATCGGCACAATACGGAGTGCGGGATATAAATATTTTAGGATATGAGTGTGAATGGAAGTCGCGTCGGTTTATTTTTTAAGACTTGACCGTCTTTATGGCCGCGATATTGCTTCTGACCGTTCCTTTGCGTAGGATGACTATGAGTTAAGAGACAGTCCCCTTCTTCGAGGTGACATGTTTATTAACATTTTTAAAAATATCTACGGAAACCTTTTCTTAAATGTAATACATGTATTTGCGTGTAATGTCGTTATTGTTATAAATAGCGTTGTAACTTTATGTTGCAGTCACAAGTAGTGTGTGTTTTTTTTTCAGTTATATTATAAAGACTTAATCAAAAAATGTGATTCAGAAATCGTTTTATTCGCAATAAACAACAAGATAGCTATCTTACTCTGAGAACCGGTCTCTTCATATTTGTCCCTTTTGTTAAAATTAATTAATAAATATTCCTACGCGCATTTATTCACACTTCAAGGCTTGTCTACAAATATAAATTCCATATATGAAATAAATTTCATAATTACTATAGTAAATAGAATTTGTAAAACATTTACTTTTTCGAACTTTGTATGGTAACCCTACAATTGAGAACAATTCTATCATTTAGCATGTTTATGCAAGAAACGCAACCACAAAAGGTGTAGACCGAATGGTAAAAAAAACTAAAACAAAAGGATATATCAATTGTTAAGCATAAACTCATTTATTTTTATTCAAAGTTTATAAGTCAAAAAAGTTGTTTACTTAATTTTTGGAATATTAACATTTAAGTCAACTACATTTTAAAAAATCGAGTAAATGGTGAGTTCGCCACAAATAAAAGGAGATATAAAATCAGATTGGCACAAAGATATTTTGTGAAATATTCACAAAAGATATGTATGATGTATGTGTTCCACATTAGGAAATGTTTTTGTTTTACTTTTCATGGATAAACGGTATTTTAAGCTCGCACACACGAAATCGCAAGTACCAGCTAGTATTGTATATCCATATTCAACGTTTGCGCGAAAATCGTGGGAACAGCACTCCGATATGCTCATTTACACCTACTTTGTATTCGTATTGTGCAATGAGCGAAATCGCTACGGTTTGTAAATCAAAGAAAATTATATCTTCGCCAAACGATAACATTAAAACGTTTGTGACGGATCAGCGCAAAGCCCTTACATAAATGTATTAAAATAGATGTGAGAAATACGATTACTATGTCGAAAGCTAAAAATGTAACCTGTACCTCTGTATTTTTTTTATGGGATAGGGCGGCAAACGAGCTGAGCGTTGCCGGCCTTTTAAGGGGTATGGAGGGGGAATGGAGAGGGAATGGATGGGGAATTAATGGGGAAGGGGTGGGGAATTGGACCTCCGGTACCCTCACTCACGCGGTGAAACACGACGCAAGCGTCATTTTACGCCGGTTTTCTATGAGGCCGTGGTATCACTCCGGTCGAGCCGGCTCATTCGTGCAAATGCATAGCTCTGCCACGGTAAAAAATATATGAATTTAAACGCGACTATATAACAATTAAACAGTTTATACGTTTAGATGTCACGCTAGATTTAAGAATATCAACCAAACTTATGCCTATAAGTACAAAAATAAATTAAAATAAATAATTAAATACAAATTATTTTAAATATTCAGCGCCAAAAATGTTCACATATTTCTTTTATTTATCAAAAAAAAAAAGAACTTGACAATTGTACAGAAAATTTGCTAATTTTTTTCGTTAACTTTATTGATAAAACCGTTCATATAGGTACTGATAGCAACGGCTACATACACTCGTTCACAATACCGGTTTACCATCGAGAAAATCAGTTTTTCTTCGCGTCACATTAAAAAATATTTACCGCGATAATTAATTCTTAATTGTCGTATAAATCTCTCGGTTTCCTTTTTTGCAACTATGATTAATGATGAAATAACTTTCTTAAGCAATATACGTTTATATATTATTGTATGTATTACTAATTCCTTATTAGTAACAAATAATGAAGTAAATTAAATGCATTTTTAAATTACTAGCTACTGGCCACGACTTTGCCCGCATTCGTAATGATTGTATGTTACTCGAGCGAGAGCTTTGAATTTTTCGGGATAAAGTATATCCTAATCCAAGGCATCAAAGGTAATCCAAGGATAAGCCATCGCCATTTTAACTTTGAGCCAAATTGGCTCAGTCGTTTTGCAGCGAAAGAGCAACAAACCCAAATATCCAGACTTAAAAACTTTTGCATTTACAATAATTATAAATGTTGTAAGATAAGTTGGGCATAAACTAACATACACACATAATTATTATTGTTGATGGAAAAAATAGAACACGTAGAAGTTACACAAATCATAGCCAAGATATTTTCTCACGAAATAAAATAGATCTAAAGAGTTGAAAAAACTATAACTCCGTAACTAACGTCAGCATGAAAAGTCACGGAAACAACAATTCGTGGGTAATTCGAGAGATGTCCATTAGTAATAAGGACTTATTAGTACGTATATTGCTTAAAAAGTTATTTCATCATTAATCAAGAGATGTCCATGGGCGGCAGCATTCACTTACCATCAGGTGATCTATCAGCTCCTTTGCCACCTAAATAAATATATAAAAAAACAGAAAGCGTAGATACCCACGCTTTATAACTCATATTTATTAATTTTATTCTTTAAAAAATACTTCAATCAAGTCAACGCCTTACAAAAACTTATTTGCTGGTAGCTAATAACACTAAATAAGTAGATAATTGGAAAACACAAGCAATCCATTTGTGACTACCGTTCTATACAAATAAGCGGTCGGCTTTTGTTGTTTCGAAAATTAATACGCGATCAATTTTCTATTGGACGCCGACATCGGCCTCACTGTCGGCGTCTATCAAAACTGAGGCCAAATTTAAACAACGCATTATAATAGAGAGGCATAAAGCGGCGGCAGTACCATGGCACTAGCGCCTTAATTCCAATAACGATAACAGTACACAATGTTCTTGTTTTCTAAACGCATTTTTCTCCGAAGCAAAGAGCTAATATTTACCCTCCCCGTGAGCAGCACAAAGCCTAATGTTTGTCCCGCGTTGCACTTCGGATCCTGTGTAAACTCCGCCTAACAAATTGAATACGAGCCCAAATAGAGCCATGTATTATTCGCAATCGTACCACATTGGTTTTAAAGTTGAGATTGTATTAAAAAATTGAGATGTTGTAACAACACAAAAAGCATTATATTTCAGACTGTAGTAGCGTTTAGTAGCCTAGAGCGTTTCTGCGGTAACTTTGTAAAGAACCATAAGAAAAGACAACATAGCCTCGAGAAGTTTGCAAGATAAATTACATTTGAACATCAGCACGTGTAATTACATTGATTTAAATAAGACCTTACGCGACTGTCCGGCTGATAGATACAACAACTAATAATTAATTTGTATTTTTAGCATACAAAAACTCCTTGATTGAAATTTACTTTTGTACGTACTGTGTATATTCCCTTGGATAATAACCACACACGATCATTATATTATACTCTTTCGTTAGTACTTTGAAAATAATATAGCTTAACTTTTATTTTGTAACTAAGAAAACCTTTTCATTTCCTAAACAACAGAATGAGAAAGTATCAACGGGTTTCAACATAAACATTACTACAAACAATAACAATCATATCTTTCCAACGCTGGTGAAATTTCTAACAAAAAAAGTTTGCACAAATGTTATAACGTTAAAACATAATAAACTACAATGTTTTATTACTCCGAACATTGTGCAACGACAGTAATTGCCATTTTTGTTTGAACTAACTTTCGTATTAGCAATATCTTAATTAACAGTGCAATAATAATAAACAGTTAAAGTCGGAACATTGCAACGAAACAAAGGGTTGTCTTGTGTAAACAATATACGAACAACATAAATAAACTCCGCTCTTCCAATGTCTTTGTTTGGTGAAACCCGTTAAGCATTTTCGCAATGAAAGATGACTCAACCTTTAAGGGATTGTCTATTATAAATGATGTAGGCTCGATGATTATTTAACGCAGCGTACCTATTTCTTAGTCATTCAAGGTCTATACGAGATGATAAATTAGTATAGGTCATGATTAAATGTAATCATATACGGATACAAATATGATCATTAATATAAAACAATAATTTTATTTACAATACGCTAAAACATGAGAGAGGCAATAAGTCTGATTTAAACGTATCATTATCTTAGATTCAAAAAGACCATAAGAATAAAAAATTAATTATTATTAAAAGATTACTATTTTAAGAAATATATACATTATTATCTATTTTAGTTTAAAGTCTTTCGGAAACAGATAATTGCTTTAACTCCTTTTATATCTACACAAATTATAATTCAAAATTGAAATGAAATTATTATACTTAAATTACTTTTTTTCACATATCTATTTGCCTATCTCTGCACGCGCCATGCGGAAGTTACCGATTGAATTTAAATGTAACTCGACGTTAAAACTGAACCTTGAGTCACCGTACAGGATACGTCGTGTCGGCAACGAATCAGGGGTTTTTCTAGTGCTGCAGATGTCTAGAGGCGTTGACGGTCATCCATCATCAACTGACATTTATCACCCATAACAAAAAATATCAAAAAAAGTAAACCGTTCATTAACTCTACTTAGTAAACCTTAAATCTGTTAAGAGACATATTTAGCTCTAACCAGCTTATTTTATTTCTTCCAAATCCAATCCTTCACGATTTTATTAAAACGTAGATAAAGACGATAGTCCACTATAAACTTTGGTTTTTAGAGCTTTGCAAGATAAATTTACGATACCAAAAATGCTTAGTATGATTAATCTTATTAATTAATGTATTTTTATTGCACTTTATATAAAAATATTAATAGTTATTTTATAGTAGATGGTGGTTTTTGAAGCGTCTATTGATGGTGGTTTGTGGTTTTATTTTCCTTTACTTCCACACTCCAAATCCAACTCCTCGTACTACTTCTTCCCCAGTTACATAAAATTTATACATCTATACATTTAAACCGTAATATATGATATCTATTTCACGAGTCCATTACAAAGCATTCTCCCTACGTTAGTGCGGTATTTTTGTAGAGCGCAGTAATCTCACAGTTTCTAAACATGACAATCCCTTAATTCTGGGATACATTCACACTTTGAACGAATATATTTCACATTTTATTACACCGTTATTTCTAAAAACATACGAAGTTTGGGAAGAATTCACATTAAATAAAAACACCATGAACACCATTATTTATTATAGAGCTTAATTTTTAAAAGGCATTCCTTTTTAATCGTTATTAACAAAAAAATTAAAAGCCTAAAATTAGATATAAAAAATATTACTTACATGTGCCTGGCTAGCTTCCAGAGTATTTAAATTTCAACAATGTTGAAAGAACAAAGTTTTTTACTCCTCTTAAATTAACTATAACCACTGTTGATATGCGTACAGCCGCTAGAAATTAAACACCCTTAATTAAACTGTAAAACATAACAACTACTCAATTCCATGAACTCGAAAATTTGTATCAATTTGTTGTCTGCATGCCTTAGGATTATAAGGACCAGCCGTTGCACCTAATCCGACAAGTGAACCCGCAGACATAATGAAAGTTGAAAGACGCCGGCCGTAAACACATTATCCCAATCGGATCACTGGCACAATGCTGTGACGCATTTACTAAATCCCTAAATCATGACCAACAATATGGTCTGATTGATTTTAATATTCTCATATTGAGTTTCAAAGGCACACCGCTAAAAAATTATGGCATAAATAATGCTATTATACTTAAATTTTTCATAACTATTTCATACTAATATTTCATAGGAATTATATAAAGTAACTTTTTCTCTTCTGTTTATAATTCTAGTCGACTCTTTGTTATTAAGCTCCTAGAAACTTCAACAAAAATATTTGAAAACTCTTTAATATTAGATTTGCATATTAATGCATTTAATGCTCTATATAAAGTGTACAATTTGTTAGTTTTATAAATTAAAATTATCGTGATCTAGGATCTTTTTATTCGTAACTATTATCAGAAAACAAAATTTTCTGCTAGGTATTTAACATTGATATAAATTGTTGCTCATTTTAAATTGCTATGTACCCGAAACGGATATATAAAATGTCTTATAGAACATAATTATGCCTACTTAAGTAAAAAGAGTGGGACGCTATAATAAGTTAACTAATAGGTAATATTAGCAAAACGACAGTCTGAGCATGGGCGGAAAGACCACCTAATAAGCATACACGTTGTAAATAAGTAATGCACCTCGAAATATGAAAACATGTCACTCGTACATAAAAATAAAAAAAAATTAAGCGATCATATCGACTATATATGATCATATCGCTTAACTTTTTTAAAGTAGTTTAATTTTTTTTAAGTAGATTTTTTAAGTAGTAAGAGATCTGTCACTATCAATAGGGTTCTTACAAGGAAAATACAATCCCAATTTATTAATCGATAATCACGTACCAAGGTATCAAGTATATTACACGTCGTTAAATATTTGAAATTGCGTAATATATAGTATAGTGTATAAAATTACCGAGGCTCCACCTCATAAACATATTTGGAAATGAAATGAAACAGATCATTATTTTATATGCGTAATAATTTAAATATATTAATAAAACATCGATAAAAATATTCATGAATACGACATCAATAAATTTCGATAGTGGACGTCCACGCGACATTTCGTTTTGTTTTATTATAATAATTCAATCCCTCCGTTTAAATAACATTATCTAAATGTCGTAAATATCGGCCATTACCGAGAGCCCTTCAAAATTCCACGCGGCGTTTTTGAGCGCGAGAGAATGACGCGTCAACTCCATCCACTAAGAAAAATATTGAGACAACAGACCCGCGGAGAGCTCTCCACCGACATAATGGCTTTTCATTGAATTCCTCTTGCTTTCTTTTGTTTATATCCCATAATGTTTCGATTGGAGCATGATGGAGGGCAGTCGTGATTACTTTAATAACAATGACGACCGGCACAAAGGACGAGAACACTAAAATTATGTGCGGGGTCGCTACGGTACGGTACGGTTCTCATGCCCCTCACGTAGTATACAAATAGCCACTGAGATACTTATTACGTGTGTCAAAATCTATAAAGCATTTTAAACTTTTAAATTTGTTTAAATAAAGAGCATAATTGTGTGAACTATTCGGGATTGTATCAAAATTCGAGTTGAGGAGTGATCTGTACGCCAAAGCACGCCCGTTTGGTGATGTTTACCTGTTAAATGTGACGTTTAAATAATATCTAATTTAAAATAACAAGCCTTTCATAGAATACTACTATGTCTATGGGTTGATGCTACTAAGATATTCTGGGGACGTGCGTGGATCTTAAAAATGATAATTAAAAAACTTTTTCGAATGCAATAACTTTTAAACAATGTCGTTACACGTAGCTCATCACCATATTCCCTCAGTTCCTTCTACATCTTACCTCTACCTTAAATTTAAAACTTCTTACTGATCTTTAATAATAATTTCAAAAGGTACTTCTACAGTTACTTTGAACACATACAAGTTGCATCGTTAATTAACTTCTATAGACACATCTTATTGCTTCACGAGACCTAGATTTTGTGCCCTTTGTTCTTCATCGATCATTGTGACGTCCAATCATTAATATCTATAAGTTCTGACTGAATAAGCATCCAGCTTAATTATAACAAAGTTTACTCGCACACAGATTGAAAACAATGAATAAGGGCACTACCTTTATTAAGACTGGTCTAGTTAATTCAAACGGTCAAAATAATTATCTAATTAAATAATCAAAATAATGTTCTATCTATATAATATGTAGATAGCTGTTAATAATATATATCTTATTTATCTATCTAAAAACGCTAATCTTTAGAACTTCTTGTTATTGTCCGTAAACTGAGAAAGAATACAAATTTTTAACCGTTAATTATTAGACTACTACTCACAGTAGCGAAGCATTTACCAAACAGCAGCTACAAACGTCAACAAATATGACAAACTGTAGGCAGTCATTGAATACAGGTTAATTACGTAACAGGTAGTTCACATAATATGTTAAAACTAAAAATTCCCCTGGATATCTCATATAATTTTATGGGCGGAATTTTGTAAGTCCCTTAGTAGATTTGGACTTGGAATTGAACAATCGTGTTGACAACTGTGAACAACTTGAATATTTATGGAATATTATATTCCTGCGATTACTTTTGTCCCGAGAAACGTTTTAAAACCCTGTATTACCTTATCAAAAGTCTTCGCGACCGAAGTCACAGGCACTACAGTTCTATAATAATTTTATTTACCGCGGCTTTTATCTGTCACTTACAGCACTCGAGCCCCTGTCCGGTATTCAAGAGCCGTACGGTATTAGGCACGGCAGTCCCGAGCTCACGGAAACAAAGTAACATTCTTTATTTTAAAACACAATAAAGGCGTCTACTCACTTCAACGCGATATGTATGCAACGCGGCAAAGGGACACGCTGTTTGATATGGTTATTACGTCCTTTGTGGTAAGGATAGAGCCGGTGAGACTCAGATACCTCGAGATTTGTCTTCGTGATACGCTAAAATTTAGAAATATCTCTTGTGAAGCATGAATGGGCGGCCTCCTTGGAAATGGTAATGTTTCAACGGAACCTGTTTGCGCTCTTTTGAAAAATTAATTCGGTGTGACTCCACTGGGTGACGTACAATGATCTACGAGCCGGGTAGAACGTGAATACAATTAATTTTTGTGTGGTTTTGTCTAACATACGGCTACTTGTTTGATAAAAGACGCTTTTAAAAACAGGTTAACTGGTTTCATTGTGTTGAAGTTTTTAATCTAGATTTTTTCACCACAAAATAAAATGAAATAACTCCATGACGGTGCATATATTATCTGATCAAAATTTAAGAATATTAAAAGGCCAGTTTTAATGGTCAGAAGACTTGACAAAGAACGTGGAAGTCTATTATGTTCGCGAACGGACATTCTGCTCTCCAGCGATCTATTCTCAATGACATCGGACTTCACTGGCAGTAATATAAAGAAATTCAAATGTATGGAAACCAGCGGTCCCGTATACGATTTGAATAGAATGAAAGAATTCGAAGGTGCGCGAACGCTATCTAGCAATCGCTCGATGCGCCGCGATAATCGCGAATGCAGGACGTCTTGACATTTCTTTTCTCAGGGCAGTAAATAAAGCTGCTCGGACATCAGAGCTCTTGACATCGCTATTATAGCGTTTGCGTAATTACACTGCGCACTGGAACAATCCACCCTTTGAAATGCAAATATATGCGGACCTCTCGGGAATTAATGATTGTTATAAAAGAATACACGACGCGTACTGTACGTCGATTTATTTTGATTTTTACTAATAAATTATTTCTCGTTTATACGAGTATGTCTTTGTAGGTATACATACGACTGTACTCGTACAATTTAAAAAAACAAGTTGATAAGACTTTTAAAAAGTTTTATATGTATTTAAGTATACATATATGTATATACTATAAACATATATAGGTATAATTAATTCCATTTAATGTTTAGTTACTTTATAAATCACAAAATAGCTAATAATTAAAAAAAATGTTGTTTAACTTTGAGTTATTCAATAATTATATAATGCTAGGAATAACATTTAACAAAACCTCTAATTAATATCAAAACGAACTTCATTAATAAGCGATTATTACTTGTTTACATACAATCAATCCTGGCATAAAAAATGACCGTTCCCATGCGAAGCGATGCGGGCAATTACTTTCATAAAAAAATAAAAAATGTCTATTGCTCAATTAGACATGTGTTATGCTATTTCAATTATCTATGTACGAATGTAACGTTTTTATGCAAATTACATTCTATGTGAAGTACCAACATGCAGATATGAACAGAAAGCATTTTTAATCTGCGCATTAAAACGTCCACAGATTATTAAACCATGCCGAGCTGTCACAGATAAATAAGTCAAGATCTTAAACCATTATTGATTTATAATATTTACGTCTTTGAGCTCTAGAACCAATATGAGTTCGTTTAAGAGATGGTGTAGTCATCACCATATGCAAACATAAGTTTGATATGAATACAATGAAGCGG
>DVVJ01002002.1:0-10364 GCA_018234505.1 Junonia neildi neildi
CCTGACAGTCTTGTTTTCGCCCTGCAACTTATCGAGGCAAAAAAGTGCTATTTTGCTCCCGCAAACTAGGGAAAAAAAGTCGAACTTTCGACGCTGGTGTAAGATAAATATAGTTAAATTTCATGGTTAAAATGAACAGCATATTATACTTTTGTATGTACAGTGTCAAAAAATAGCTTATATGTATTAACTTGACAGCAAAATTTGTGTGACAAACAAACTGGAAACACACGCACACTCATACGCACCCGCACGTGCATATACGCACACACACGAATACACTTAGACACGCTCGCACACAAATACATGTACGTGCATCAAGTCGTATAATCATGTACTATCAATATTGTAATTAAAAAAAAATATATAATTTAAATAAATTATTTGACTGTTATTTTACTTACATCAGGAGATAAAGAAACGCGTGGACCTGCGGTCGATATGCGTGTGCTCAGTGGACCCGCCCGGCTGCACGGATATCGACGATGCGCTACACGCGCGCCCGCTGGACGCTACGAGCGCTACGGGCCGCTACGAGGTGGGCGTGCACATCGCTGACGTCACGCACTTCGTCCGTCCCAACACTGCACTAGACAAAGAAGCCGCCTCACGTTCTACCACCGTCTATCTCGTTGATAAGAGGATTGATATGGTACCCGGTGAGTTTAGTTTTTCTGTCTAGTTAACATTTTCTTAGTGTTCTCAAATTAAACGTTACGAGCGCTACGAGGTGGGCGTGCATATCGCTGACGTCACGCACTTCGTCACAGTCCCAGTATAGTTTTACGGTTTAGTGATCATCTTCCTAGCTTTTTTCCTGGCCTTTACCAGGGTCATTATTCTAGCTCTCTTTCTAGAATCAGCGCCATCTCTTGTCAATGAAGAGATACATGATTAATGAGTAAGCATTTGAGAAATCACCGTAAACGTTCACTGATATTTGAATGCCAAAAAACAAAAATGCCTATGATTGTTAGATTATTTTATTATACTTTATTTGCTTAATGTTAACTCAAACGGACTAACAAAGATAGTTTATGCGTTGGAATTTATTTAGAACTCACGTCTTGTTTCAGATCTTTTAAGTTCAAACCTTTGTTCCTTGAGGGGCGGGGAGGAGAGATTGGCGTTTTCGTGTGTCTGGGAAATGGATGAAAATGCCAATGTCTTGTCTACGAAATTCCACAAAAGTGTTATCAAGGTACTATTTTAAAATGTCTATTATATGATATGATATGATGATATTTAGAATTAATAGCATCATTTCAAAGTAATCAGATTTTTTCTATATGATTAGTTTTTATTGTCCCCAGTCTCGTGCTGCTATGACGTATGAAGAGGCACAGATCGCGATAGACGACACTTCACGCAGAGATGAAATAGCGTCGTCTCTGCGTGTTTTGAACGCGCTTGCGAAGAAACTGAAACAAAGGAGACTCGACAACGGTGCTCTGTTGCTAGCTTCGCCTGAAATTCGTTTTCAAGTAAGAGTTTTTTGTGCAATTTTTAAGCATTTTTTAAATTGTATTTTTTTAATAAGTCAAGGAAGTCTAATGCTTGGTCCACACAGTATCCACCAGTCATTGTGTATATAAAAATATTTTTTTTTATCGAAAAAATGTTCCGTTTCCATGAAGCTAGTGATCAGCGATATCCAATCGGGTCTTGCCGCTAACAAATGTTAGTAAACTAATAAAATTCTATCAGTGTATATTATTCTAACAAACTATTAAATTCTAGGTGGACTCAGAAACCCACGAACCATTGGAGGTTCAGGCGAAGCGTATAATGGACACGAATTCAATGGTCGAAGAGTTCATGTTGCTCGCAAACACCAGTGTTGCGGAACGAATCGCAGCTGACTACCCACAAAGTGCTCTACTGCGAAGACATCCTGCGCCACCGCCTGCGTACTTCAACACCTTCCTCAAGGCAGCACGAAGACAGGTACGATATAGACGGGCAATTGATTCATATTGACTCTCCACTTAATGCAATACCAGCGTTGCGGATCGAATAGCCGTTGACTACCCACAAAGCGCTCTACTGCGAAGACATCCCGCGCCTCCGCCAGCATACATCAATACTTTCCTCAAGGCCGCTCAGAGACAGGTTTAATATCGAGACAGCAATTGATTCGTATTGACTCCCCGCTTAGTGCAATGCCAGCGTTGCGGAGCGCATCGCAGCTGACTACCCGTAGAGCGCACTACTGCGAAGACATCCTGCGCCTCCGCCCGCGTACTTTAATACCTTTAACAAGGCGGCACGAAGATAGGTAGGACATCTAGACAGCAATTGATACATCACCTGCCTGTAGGCGGCACGACAACAGGTACGACAAAAAAGGTACACGCAGACGGGTCGTTGACCCGTGTCGGGTGTAAGCCGACACTATAGAAAATAGTATGTATAATAGTTAAATAATAGATATTAAAGACTTAAATGGTTTAGAATATATTGGTAAACGGTAAATAGTAAATGGTAATGGTAATGGTAAATGGTAGTGGTTGAGCACACGCGGCGCTGTAGCTGCCCTTTCGTGAACTGATTTTAAGAGATTTTATATGTATAAGGAAACATCTTAAGCAGGTCAAATAATTGCTGCGTCCGCGCGCGCTCGATGACTATGTACTGTACATCGTACAACCTGTACTGACTTTCTGCGTACACTAACACTAGCTTGGCTGAACGAATCACGGCCGAATACCCAGAGCGTGTAAAGGGGCGTCTTTCCCTTAGGTTCAGGGTGTGCGGTGCACACGGGCGCCGGCGTCCTAGGGGCGCCGAACACCGCTCGCAACAGAGCCCCACTTGGCGCGCACCCACGTTGGCCTTTAATGACCAACGTAAAAAAATTTTGTTTGCATACATTTTGTGTAGCATCTGGAGCTCTTCTTGCATTTGTTAAATTACAGCAAAACAAGGCGCGCCACGAGCGACTCGGCTTTTGCAATGTAAATAAAAAACTTTATTTTTCTTCGTGAAATAAACCTTCATCGTCGTCGTCAGCCAATGGCATTGCATGAGTTAAAAAAAGCTCGATACCCGATGACCCGCAGGTCGTCTCCACCGGGCGGGATCGGCCCTCTCCCGAACTCGCCCTGCAGTCTCCTACTGGACCATGACGGTCTCATAGAAGTTGACTATGGCCTCCTACGCCGATTCCCTATGTAGCATCGCCGACACGACTGCTCGCAGGGAGAGATTTCGTCCGATTTCCTGGACCATAACATGCCTCTCCGTGTGTGGTGGGCAGTGTCTTGGTCCGCCCCGCAGTGGTGGCAAACCGCCGTCGCCTCGCGTCCGTTCCTACACAAGTACTCTCCAAAGCAACCGTGACCGGTTAGCACCTGTGTAAGTCACAAGGTGACTCGTCGCTTCGAAGCGAAGGAAGTAGGATCGCACTCACGATGCGTATGTGCCCTTCGCTGCTCCAGCCGCCTGAGCGCTGCGAAGGCACTGGCAGGGTAGGACGCACTTCCGCCGCTTCGACGAAGAGCGCAAGTCTGGTCTATGGTCCCTATCTTAAATATACTATTTTCTCTAAGAAAAAACAAAAAGGTCGTCGACCTTGTTTCTAATATTTAGCACCCTAGGCTCTTATTCATACGACGCCCCTAGCTTAGCCATCCCCTTTGTGACATATGCAAAATGAGCTTATAAAAAGGTCGACACCCTCCGATTACGCTACTTTCGTTAAAAAAACTAAAAAAAGGTCGTTCGCCTTATTTGCACCTGTGCCGCCCATGAAAAGCGAATTTTGGCGCCGGAAGGCGTTCAACACTACGTTTGCCAAGACGCGGTCTTCTTTCCAGGATTCGTCAACAGCCATGCTCCAATAGCCTGCGCTCCTGCGACAAACGTGGCCGTCCCATTGCCACTTCAGCTTGCTGATTTTACGAGCTACGTCCGTTACTTTGGTTCTTTCATGGACAACCTCATTCCTCATTTTATTCAGAAAGAGACTTCGAGCGTAGCTCGCTCCATAGCACACTTTAAATCTGTGGACCAGCCCCACTGTCAGTGTCCACGTCTTTGCAGCGTACAGGTAGGATACAGCAGGTCTACATTTGCCTGTCAGCATTACAGGTAGGACACATTGCTCGAAGACCTTAGTCTTCAGGCTTTGTGGAATTGTCAACGTAAGGACTCGATGGAGCTTGCCAAATGCCGTCAGCCGCCGCCAAAACCCAACTGAATCCTCTTATCCACTTCATTACTGTTGAACATAACTTTTGTCTTGTCCAAGTTCATACCGATAACCCACACGTCGGGAGCCCCCATTTAGGTCGTTCAACATTTGATTCAAATCTTCCAGTGTCTCTGCAAAGATGACTATATCTTCAGCAAAACGAAGATGACAGATATACTGACGTTGACGTTGACGCCTCGTCCAAACAAATCCAAGGTTTTAAGGTCGTCCTCCATCGCGTTGGTGAACAGTTTTGGGAGGCGTGACCTGACTCACTCTACGATGGAGTCGAATATGCCCTTGTTATGATGTCGTAATAAGAATGAAAAAAAATATTTGAACATTTGTATGAAGTAAGTATGTACATGTTAAAATAAGTACATTTTGGAGTTTAGACTTGATAGAGTCATTCAAGAGCACATCATTGTAGGTATTTGGAATAATATTGGAGAATTTTGACAGTATGTACCAGATGTTACATGGTAACTTGATGTTCTGTTATGTTCGTCCGGTGGCTTCAGGATAAATTAATGATCCATACTAATATAGAGTTCACCCATTTCATTTTTACCCATTTCATTTTGACCCCGCATTTGCTAGGGGACGCTAGGATAATGTTTGCACACGGGCGCGACATGGGCTAGAGACGGCCCTGTATTTAGAAATAGCTTGCAAAGCTTTTTGTGGTTACTAAGTGCTGCTTCATGGCAGATACTAAATTATTCAAATTCAATGGACGTGGAGCATCGGTTGAATGTAGCTTAGGCTATAAATAGGCATTGATTGTATTCCTAGCCACGCCACGGTTTAATTGACCGACATTGTCCTAATATCGGGCTGTCGAATATCTGAACTGTAATAGCTATAATGGCTAATGAACGTTATTGTGTTGGGTACGTTATTGCCTGCGGGTTTGCTGTCGCATATTTATACGAAGATTTAGCTTTAGAGAAATAATTTCTATAAAGAAAAATAATTCCCAAAATTGATACCTAATTCATTTCCGAAAGGTTAACTTATTTACTGACCTTTTTGTTTTTTTTTTTTTAATAAAAAAAAATATTAATTCATCGATTAAACTGTTTCTTCAAATACTTCAGTATTAGGTGACCTTAGGTTCTAATTATTAATCATTACTACCTAAAAATTTCAATGATTATAAATAAAAACACTGTTTTCTTAAACGTTTCACATTAAAAGTAGAGTTAAACGATTCCAGTAAATATTTTCGTTGTGATCTTGAAATCGATTGCGTAATGTATGTTTTTGTTTGTTATGCTTTTGATACAAATGTTTTTATTACAATGTCAACAAACATTACAAACATAATAAAATGCCATGCCTTGGTATTTATATAATTTAATTACTATTATTTATGCGATATTTAACTCCGTGTGCAATTTTGTTAATCGGAAGTTTGATAATATTAATTGCTGCTTTATATAAAATAGATTTGCAATACCTTTTACTATACGTGGGCCTAATTAAAATCGAAACAGAATTTAATGGCAGCCCCGAAACGAAAGTAATAAAATGTTTTATCGACCTTTACTATTTCAATAGCTATTTTAGTCACATTTGCACTAAATTTAAGTGGACATAAAACGTAAAAAATCTGAGCAATGTCAAATATGTACACTTATGCTTCACTGTAACTAGAAAAACGCACGCCACATTTATCTAATGTAACAAAGCCCTGCTCCGTAGGTTCTCCTTTGAAAAAAAAAATAAAAAGTAGGGTTTCTATCTATAGGTTTATATATCTGTATGAATATTGGTTTATTATAGATAGAAATTAGTAAATAAGGAAACAGTTTCTATATGGAAAGGAAAAAGTAAAAAAAATGAAATAAAAGAACGACAATAATGACATTTAAAAGGAAGGAAATGGAAGACCGCAAAATATTTACATTCCATTAATAATTTAACGTGCTCGCTTATAATGAAGCGTGAGAATCAATTTGATAATACTCCGAACATTTTTACAAATAAAAATAGTAAGACAAGTATTCATGATCGAATATATCGAAATTTTTACAATTTTGTCCGTTTTTATATCGTCATCACTAATACGCACTCGTAAGATACTCGTATTATAGATTTACAGACGCGACGCCATTACAAAGGACCTTGAATTGTTAAAGAAAATTAATCTGGCCAAGTCTATATTTCGCATTTCTCTTTAGATCATTTTCATCATTTCATCGTTTCTTTGTATAGATGATTTAATTTTTGAATATTTTGTGTCTTTATTATGTAATTACGATCTTACTTAGTATTCATGTGCACATACATCCATGTGAATTTTCTCAAATATTTTGACACAATAACATTGTCGTTTGCGTTACATGATACCCAGCATCACGGCCCAGATATGAATTTTTTCATAAGCTCCATATTATCTTTATACGATCTTCAATATGGCCTATTATTATTGCTTTCCTTCAGAGATAACTACTGTGATATCTACCCTATGCCCTATCATTTTGCATAGAGTACCTAGCGTTAGAAGCCATTTAACGACGCACTTTCCGTTCAGAAGCACTCACAAAGTGATGATGTCACCCGTGTAAGCGCGTGACTATAACGTAATAATTAATAAGTGTCTTAAATGTCATTTACAGCTATAAATAGATTTCAAGAGCTACTGTCTAAAGGTGTTTTCTCACTGGCGTTTTATACGCGCGTTCGAGGCTCGTTTAAGCTTACCCCCTTGGCACACGCTCAACTCGTACAGGCGTTGACTCGCTTCTGAGCTCGTATAAGCGCGAATCGTAAAGCAATAATGTTTTTTTCATCAGGATCCATATGGAAACCGACATGAAACCACTACCGGTTCGAGCGAATACATTGATATATGCCCACCGGATGTTTTGAAACGCGTAATGTTGCGCACTTGTAAGCGCGTATGTTGAAACGACCGTATACGCGCAAAAAAATACGCTAATCTGAAACCGCTCCAAGTGTTCGTACGTCCCGGCCTAAAGTTATCTCAAAAGGAAACTTGATTTCTACCTAATTTTAGAAATGTAGAACAGTTTGATAATACGTGTAATTGAATTAGTGATATAGAGAGCCACTTATGAATATTATCTTGTTGATATATTTACTTTCCTCCTGAGTCCTGACTTCTCTTAAATAGCTGAGCTGTAAAGAACTTGGAAGAAATATGTAGTGGTGATAGTGCAGCTTTTAACAAAAATACAAAAAAGTGTATCGTGACCGGAAAGTAGACTGTAATATTAATTAAAGATATGGATATCTAGTCATAACTTGAAGAAGTAACAAACCAACAACACACATAAAAATTATACTTTATATCAAATACATGAGTACTGTCATACAATACACACATGTGCCTATATATGTTCTATTTTAAGATATTAGTTCGACATACTTCAGTACAAACAATGTATCAAACATTGGAAAAGTATCTTCATATTCAGATTGCTACTCTACACAATTCTAGTGAAGGGCGCAATTTCAAATGGTTTCAAATTATACTACAAACTATATTTAGTAACAAAATCATTAATGGCGCAATGATATCTAACTACTTTTTGTTTGTTATAGCAGTTTTAGATGAAGTTTTATTTTGATTTTAAAGATTTAGCTTGTCCACAGTGACAAATCCCAGGAGGGAGCGAGGGAAGGACTTGAGATATTTTATTAATGACCTTTTTATTTATTGCGAAATATACGCCCTGAAAGATACACTTTTAAATAAATTTTGATACTATTCCTGAATGGGTGTCACGCCCTAATTTGTAAGATGAGGGGCGTGACAAGGATAACTGCTGACTTTATTGGTAAACGTTAAAATCTTATCGTTTCTTGTACTAGCTGACTATTATGTCTAAAAACATTTTGCTTCAAATATTTAAGAGAAAACTGTATTCACTTTCCACGTCGTTACTAACTCGTGTATATTTCCTCTATATTATTTCAGGCATGAATTTTCAATTCAAGGTTTTGTGGAACACGCGATGTCGTGCGTACGTTTAGACCAATTTCTTTCATATTTAGGTAATTTCGACATATGTATGTATTCAACAATTTTTCAGTGTAATAAGATTAAGGTTTTCCACATACTATATTGTGTGTGAAAGTTTAAGTAGAAAAAGTTGAAATAAGTAATCCGTAGTAATATTATAAATGCGAAGGTATGTGTGTTAGCTTGTTTGTTCCGCTTTTCGACGAAATGTCTCCACCGATAGCCATGAAATTCTGCAAATGTAAAGTAAGTATTTCTGTATAAATAATAGGATATTTTATATCCCAAAAATCACTAAATTCCAAGGTAACAGTTCGTAACGTTTCCTTAGCTACAATGATAAACGAAAATGCTATCAAAATACTGTACTTACTTATACGTAACTTTATAACATAACATTTGCTTTTTTCAAATATAATGCTCATCATTTTAATGCTCTAAATAAAATACTTCCAACAAAAATAACTCGTTTAGATACAAAGACTAGAGTATACTTATCGTTGTAAGCGGCCTAAAAGTTTGATTTACACATTTTAATAACTAACTATAATTGGTCGACTGAAATATTTTTTTTTTTGTTTTCAAACGATATTTAGGTTAATAGTATCCCTTTAATTGAGATCGTTTTCATATTCTTATCAATATTTTAAGAGTCAATTTGTTTGTTGCGTCCGCTTTTACACGGAAACTCTTGAATCGATTGCCATGAAAAACTTTGCAGACGGAAAGTTATGAGCCCAGTTTCAAAATGTCGACATTGGGATTATAGATACAAAAGTTAAGCCATTTTATTGTGGTCCATTATTACTGACCATAAAATTTCATTTCATCGTTCATAAAACATTAGGGTTTACACGTGGCGGCCGTTCAGTAAAATTAACGTTTTTTTTTACAATTTTAAAATGGGAAAAAACAGAAAGTGTAGTGACACCTCTTTGGAATGAAGTTACTTTCCTAAATAAATGTGCTCGAAATTTGGAAGTGAGCCCAAAACGGGCCGGTAAAATATATAATACGTCTTAGAAACAATAGTCTTAATTCTACTATATATTTGGACGAAGTGAATAAAATAACAATTGTTCAATAAACTCTTCCTGTTAATTACCTTTAAACCAATAGTCTTAATGTTTAAAAACAATTTTTGAATTTCAAATTTTCAAATAAAAATACAAAAGGCCTGTGTACACCAAAAACAATGACGATTAATGCCCGATTGTGTGAAACTCCATACAAAAACAAGCCGTTGCGATTAACGCGCCACATCGCATCACTTGCGGTGGACATCTGGCCGATTACTCGGCGGTACTCCTTACTCCTATGATTGTTTGCAACTTTTAGAATGAGATAGATATAGCTTTGGTAGGAAGTTAAAAAATCAGAGATAGTTTACTTATAAAAATGGTGTTGCGCTCTTTACTTAATAGGGTACAAGAAAATTAAAAGTAACGACCCTCTTACTGTCTATTTAAAGGGATCAAAGTAACAGGAACAAAATTTGCATTATGGAAATAGAATTTAGTAGCATATAATTGAAATAAATTGAATTTTTCAATTAACTGTGGTAAGTAAGTGATGTTAATAAAAATTGAGAAATACTTATGATCTAAGAATTTGATAAACTTAACCCAATTATCTGGCTAACTTCGGGCAACATCGCGGGGCGCGGCTAGTTATGGAATAATTTACCTAAGCATGTATTGGACGTAATCTATTTCCTATGAGATGAGAGCGGCGACGCACGAGATGAACACCCACACGCTCGAGTGAGCTCGGTCGCTCGGGAAACTTTTAAGAATATCTCCGATCTAGAAAAGTTGTATTATAAACGATATTTCATGATATGGTAGAGGTATTCTCAGAACGCTATAATCTGGGGGATTTCGAGCATCGATAGTAAGTACAGTGCGTCCTCCTAAAGGCAATGCACCGCCACATATATTATGCTGCAGATGTCCGGGCGACATTGATATCAGTCCATCCACCCTTCCATCGATCAGGTGGAACTGTCAGCTCCTTGGCAAGTTTTGTATACATTAACGAAAACTTGATTTCTGCGTTTTTACTCGCACTAATTTTCATGATAGATGTTGTCATCTATTTTTTAAAGAAAGAAGAAAGAAAGAAAGAAAAGTTTTATTTGTAAACATCTTCGTGAGACAGCACTAACTTAAACAG
>DVVJ01002003.1:0-10364 GCA_018234505.1 Junonia neildi neildi
GAGATATACAAAATCCTAACTGTTCTTGCTCACAGATAAATTAATAAATTATTGTTAAGTCATAATGCACATAAAGACAATATATTTGATATGTTAATTACATCATTGACTCTATTTAGTAAAAAATGTTGGTTAAGCTCTTGTTGCTCTCTAGACCTCAAATGTTCTTTTTAATATATGAAGCAAATTCATTACAAATCGATGTTTTATTGATTTTATATTCATACTTTATAGTATTATGTTATCCTATTGTGATTATTTGCTGTAATATGAGTGTTACTTTAAGGACGATAGTTTCATTAAAATTATGTTAGCTATATGTTTTAAATGCTTCGTCACTTCGATACAGTTGAATATAAACAATAAATTGACTATTTTAAAAGTTTATTTTATTTAAACAATAAGCCAATTCACAGCCACAACGTAAAGTATAAAATTCGGTTCATCTGCCCGCAGAATAATATAAAAAATATGACACACAGAATTAAATAGTTTTTAAAATTATTTTCAATCACTGTCACTGCTTTCTGATAGCTCTGCCTTTTCTTTCGGCACTGGGAGCTTTCTTTTAGTAGTCTTCTTTTTAGTATCGATCTTAGTTTTACGAAACAGTTCTATAGCCTTCAGTTTATTTTCTAATAAACTTTTTTTATCCTTCTCCCTTTGCGGTATAATCTCTTGGAATCGATCTGTCTTAGGTATAGTTATATCAAATTTCTTTTGAGTATCCTTTGATGTTGATGTTTTAACAACTTCATCAATATTTGCTACTTCATCTGCTTTCTTACTCTTTTTAGCTTTCGGTCCTTTAGAATCACTAGCTTTTTTGCTATTACTCGCTTTTCTCTTTGGTTTTGTAGGTTCTTCTGGTTGTTCACTATTTTCATCAAATGGACCCATTCTTTGTACTGCAGCTTTAACTCTTTTACTCATTTGATCCTCTAGTGCTTGAAATTCGATTTTTCTTTTGAAATAATCGTGAACAGTTTTTTGGCTCTTTCGTTCAAGTAGTCTCTTTAAAACTGGTTTTATGATTTCATCTAACTTACTTTGGGACCAACCAAACTTAGCTTTTGTGTAATCTCTTAATATTGTGATGTCAATTTCTCCCCATGTAAATTTATCTTCACTTTTTTCGACATTTGGCTCCAAATATGCTTGAACTACCTGAAATAAATAATAAATTTAAAATAATGTTTATTTCGATAGAACCTTTACACAAGGATTTAAGAATCAATATTTAAAATACTTACTCTCACACTAGGAAAATCATCAGCAAGGACGACGTTTTTTAGTTTTTTCTTTAAACTAACATTATCAGTTCTTTTTCCAGCTCTCACCCACTTCTTAAACTCTTGTAGTCCCGTAACAATCTCTTGATACAAGGCCTGTTTATTTGGACATTCATTAAGTAGTTTTTTCTTATTAAACGGGAAAGACGCTAATATTTCTAAAGCAGTAACAGGCCCAACACCAGCTACACCTGTTGTGTAATCACTACCCACTAATAATGCTAATAATATTAACTGCTCACGGGTTAAATCTGAAATCAAATTTATATTGTAAGTAAATATTAATTCAAAATGAATTGGTACCAATTAGATATAGAATTTTACTCACTAAAAGACTTTTCGATTCTCTCTCTTAAGTACTGAAGAACATGCTTTTTCTGGTTGAAAAAGTTTTTATAAACTGTATTGCCTCCAAACAGCCATATATCACTATCATCTGTTATTGTGCCGTCTGTTAGTTTAACGCTTTCAAGAAAAGCGCATTGCGCTTCTGCCTCCATGGGCGCGACAATGTATGGAATCCCAAAAACTTGGAGCAATTCCTGTGCCTCCTTGGTGATTTCTTCCGTAATATTTCGACCTATCCTGTCTAAGCGCCCTTTTTCTTGAATTAACTCCACTTCCTCATTCTCAATCTCAGTTACCATGGAGTTTAATTGTTCTTCTGTTATTTTTGTTTTTTCAGGTATGTTTCTTACTTTACTTGTTTCACTATTATTTTCTTCAGTTACAGTAACTTTGTTTTGATCAGTTACTGTGACTTTATTTTCATTGGGTGTAGTCTTATTTTTGTTTGTTATTACTTTATTTCCATCAATTATTGCTTTGCTTTCATCTGTCACTGTAAGTTTCTTTCCTGATTTATTAGCAACTGTTTCATCAATTAATACGCTTTTTGTATCTCTTTTATTAGCTGTAATTATTTCTTCATTCTTGGTAGCAATTGTTTTACTTTCAGAATGTTCAACTTTTTGCAATATAATATTATTATCTTTTGCAGTGGAATCTTTTGAAATTTTTGCTTTTTCAGTACTAATATTGCTTTGCACACTTGATACCTCTTTATTATCACTTTTATCAAAAATGTCAGCGAAAATATCATCCTCTACTTCTTCGCCCATATTTAATGTTAGTTCTACAACCGGTTTACTCGGTTTCTGATCATTATCAGAAACTTCTTCAAATTCATCCTCACTAGAACTTGATGATTCAACTTTATTTGTACTTAATTTTTCATTATTTATATCTGATACATCATCTGAACTTGTGTCAAGTGGTATAACTTGATTCTCGGAATTCTCAACAAAAACGACTGAAGCTTGGGTATCATTCATTGTATTGTCTTCTACTTTAAAATTAATGTCTTTACTATGATTGATATTAGCATTAGTTCTGGTTGCTTTTGATGCAACATTATCATCAATTGGTTCTTCTAATTTAATATTAAGATCTTGATTCTCACTTAATTTTTTGTGAATTATATCTTCCTCATCACTAGACGTTAATTCGATATTATCCTCAATGATTGTCTTCTCTTGTTTAAGCTCTTCTATTATTTTATCGATTTTTAATTCTTTTGTCTTATTCTTATGCTTTTGTTTTGGAGCAACTATACTATCTATTGCTTTATGGGTGAAATCACTGTACTGCTTTATGTAAGCTTTTGCTGATGACATGTCTGGCTGTTCAAAACCATCATCTTCATCATCACTATAATCAGAATCTGATAAAAACGAAGTCCATGAATCATCAGTTTTAGATGCACAAGCACTTGTTTCACTCTCATCCATACATTCTAATGACATTTGTATGGCTTTCTGCAAATCATCTTCTAATTCATCATGCTTTGGTGATTTATTCGCTTGACTATCTGAAGAGGTTCCAGGCTTACTTGATTCTGATGGGTTAGTTGTAGAAGTACTAGGTTCATTTATTTCTGCCTGTTTTTTAGCATCAATGTCTCTTTGCTTTGCATCAGCTAAGGCTTGTTTAACATTGCTTATAAATAAATATCTTGTAGTGTTATTTGAAGCAATTCGACGACTAGGTAAACTTTCGATTTTAGTGTCAATGCCTTCTTCATTGAGTAGTGATTCTAATTCATTTAAAGACATACATCCATCACCCATTTCTTTTTCAGTTTCCTCAAGACATTCTTGCAATTTTCTTCTCTTAAGTAATCTTTCCATCTACAATAAAAGTAAGTAGGTATAATTAGATTTTTTTTTAACTGTAAATTGACATAATACAACTTTTTTTGTACTAACTTGAAAATTAGAGAAGTTATCGCTGTTCTTGGGTAAAGTGTGAAGTTTTCCCCATGAATTCATTTTTCTTGTTTCTTTTAATTCCACAAGTAAATCATATTTCTCTTTTAAGGGCATATTCTTGATTTTATCGGACTCAAGATCAATGGTGTGTAGGTCAATACTCGATGTACTTGTACTTTGTTCATCTTCTGATCTGAAAATTATTTATGTTATTCTTTCACATTTTCATTTGTAAATAGACTTTGCTTTAAATGTTACATACTCGGATTCAGATTCCATTTCCGTTTCAGGTAAGGCGGGTAATTTAAACATGTCATCATTATTTTCAATTTGTTTATTTTTCTTTGGTGAAATTTGTTTGCCCAGTAATGTACTAATTGCTGTCTTTTTGCCCAAAAGTAGAGCTATTTCTCGCTTTAATTTTTCTGATTGAGAATTATATTTAGACTTGTTATCTTGTCTCCTAGCCTAAAAGTAAGATTTTATTTATAATAAATACTATAAATAAATAGTTAATGTTAATTATTTTTACAAAATATTTCTAAATGTTAACTCACAATAGTTTCTCTTTTCAAGTCTGGGAAACCCCCATCAAAAACAAAAACTGGTTTAATCCTAAAGTACAGCAATTTGCAAAGACGTTGGAAGAGACCCATGAGATGGGCATTGGCTACGGGGGCTCCTTTTGCATCTTGATATCCTTTCACCATCTGGTGCAACCATATTGATATATCTGTGTGGACATAGAGAATATGTCAATATGCTATTAAATTTATTTCATAATTCGATGTAATGATATCAGGAACCTACCCACTGCTAATACTTTATTCTCGAGTGTCTCGACCGGCACCGGCTTGCCCGCAGGCTCGATGAGACGCCACAGTCCAGTGACTCCCATATCGCGTGCGATTAAAATCCCGAAGTGATTTTTTGTTTTAACTAATCTATATAACAGTATACATAACAAAGGTCGTTTCCCACGAGATCTCCGGTCAAACGTCGGTCTCTTCCTCACACATCGCAACCTTTTCGCTCCGTGAACTCAACTTATTTATCACACACACAACAACAATACGAAATGATGCCCGCTACTGGCGCATGCATTCGTAAGTGTTCGGTTCACTACATACAATATCAAATGTTTTACTACACCGCGACGCCCACTCTTTCCCACACTTTATTTTCTCACGCCCCATGCGTAACCCCACTGTAACCCCACATCCTATGACCGGCAGCCTGTCAGTCGACTTGACTCGACGTGCCGCAGCCGACCGCGTTACTCGATTTTATTCGCGCGCGTGTAATCGACAACACGCTTGCACATCACTCTGTGTCTATGGCTCTCCTTGACAGTTCATATTTTTAGCGTTGTCGTATCGTATTTATACTCGAATAAACATAAGTTTTAATAAACTTTTCATTAGTAAAATCAAACACGCTTTAAGCTGAATAATGATCGGTCGATCAGTGTACTATATAAATAATCAATAATAAAATTCGAGTCGGGGAACGTTTCCTGGGCTATCTGAAAATTCTTACAACGAACAGGTGTTATTGAATGACTGTGTGTTAGAGTTCCCATCGTAATTATTTATTTATGGTGATGTGAATAATACAAGTGTATCGATCGATTTAAATACAGAAAAACGATAGTGTATAAAGCAGTAAGAAACACCAAATAAAAACCAGTGTCGAAGTATACAAACAGGCTCGAGCATCAGTCGATAAGAAAGACGCTAACAGCTTTAAGACTTTGTTTACATGATGTTTCCTAGTGACAAACCGACGATCTGCAGCCAAAGATAAGGATACAGAAGCGGGATCATGTGCAGATATTATCATAGCATATACATTATAATGTTCGAATCGAGGTGAGAGTACGCCGTGGCGAGCATGCCTCACCAGTACGGCGCGGGCGCGGGTGGCATGGGCGGGGGTCCGCCGTCGCCGCCGCCACAGCACGGCGCGCTGTACCCGCGCTACGCCGCCGCCGCGGGCCCCGGCGCCGGCGCCTACCGCCCCGAGGAGCGCCGACTGACACGCGAGGCCATGGAGCGGTACCTTCGGGATCGCTCGGATATGGTCGTAGTCATTCTACATGCTAAAGTTGCTCAAAAATCTTACGGAAACGAGAAGCGTTTCTTCTGCCCTCCACCATGTATATATTTATTTGGTGATGGCTGGCGGCTCAGGCGTGAGCGCATGCTGCGCGAGGGTGAGACGGAGCAGGCTTCCCAGTTGTGTGCATTCATTGGTATTGGTAACACTGACCAGGATATGCAGCAGCTGGACCTCAATAATGGCAAGCAATACTGTGCCGCAAAGACATTGTACATATCTGACTCTGACAAACGTAAACATTTCATGCTGTCCGTAAAGATGTTCTATGGTAATGGTCATGATATTGGTATTTTTAATAGTAAAAGAATAAAAGTAATATCTAAGCCATCTAAAAAGAAGCAGTCATTAAAGAATGCTGATTTATGTATTGCTAGTGGGACGAAGGTAGCTCTGTTCAATAGACTGAGATCACAGACGGTATCAACGAGGTACCTTCATGTGGAAAATGGCAACTTCCATGCGTCCTCAACGCAGTGGGGAGCGTTTACGATTCACCTGTTGGATGACAATGAGAGTGAATCTGAGGAGTTTGCGGTGCGGGATGGATATGTCCACTATGGTTCTACTGTAAAGCTTGTATGTTCTGTCACAGGAATGGCTTTACCTAGACTTATTATTAGAAAGGTAATTGTTTAGATAAGGACAATTATTTTCAACATATTTATCAAATAAAACATATATTTTTTTAGTATTTTATAATCCTAACAAAAATTACATATAAATCTCAAATAAAAAGTTTATAAAATAAATTGAAATGAAAGCAAAAGATTTTATTTTATTTCAATTTGTATTATTATAACATTAAAAATATGGTAATTTTTTTAAATTGCATTACTTTTCACTTTAAGCATACCTACATCTTATCAAAGACAATTAAAAAAACCTTTCTTCATCAACAATAATATCATGTTAATTATTGTCTTATTTAAAATAATCCAATAATCTATTATTTAGGTATTAATTCATTGTTTGATAAACAGAACAATAATTTGTCATAATATTGTAACTTAATTCATATTCATTTTCTATTATCAAAAAGCTGATAATCCACAAAAAATTAAAAAAGATTATTTTTTTGCAAAATTAAATACCGCATATGTATTTTATATTACAATTAATTACCAACATTGATACTGATTAAAAATACCCAAATACAACTCATTTCTACTAACCACTTTCTTACATTACATTTTCTCGCACATCAAAATTCACATAATTAATTTTTCATCAGGTGGACAAGCAAATGGCACTCTTAGAAGCTGACGACCCAGTCTCACAGCTCCACAAATGTGCTTTCTACATGAAGGACACAGAACGCATGTATTTGTGCCTTTCACAAGAGAGAATCATTCAGTTTCAAGCCACACCATGCCCGAAGGAGCCAAATAAAGAAATGATAAATGATGGGGCCTGCTGGACTATCATATCTACGGATAAGGCAGAGTACCAGTTCTATGAAGGCATGGGACCGGTTAGGTGAGGAATTTGGGTTTTTAATATAATTAGAAGTATATTTTTTTAATTTGTTAAATCTACATTAAATGTAGGTACATTGTCTATGTGCTCTATCTAATTAAGAATTAAAAAACAAAACGAAACACTCCTTAAGTATTAGTATTATAATAAAACTAAAAAGAATGTGCTACAATTAAGATGTGACAACTCTAATTAAGTCGAATAATATTACATACATATGTTAGGTCCATTAAGCTGTATAGGCTCAATTACAGAATTTATGCCCAAGGAGTAAACAAAAATATATGTGCATAATCTGGTATTTACATAAAATTATATCCAAAAAAAATTTATTTGACGACCTCCGTGACGCAGCGGTCAACACGCCTGCGACGTGGAGGCCTCGGGTTCGATCCCCGGCCAGGTCATGATGGAAAACGATCTTGTCCTGATTGACCTGGGTCTTGGATGTGTATCTATATATGTATCTATTATAAATATAGTATCGTTGAGTTAGTATCCCATAACACAAGTCTCTAACTTACTTTGGGGCTAGCTCAATCTGTGTGATTTGTCCGTATATATTTATATTTATTTATATTTATACGGTGGCATACCCAAGGTTGCCGGAGCGGGCTGGATGAGAGTTGCGGAAGATCGGGATGTTTGGCGCAAACTTGGGGAGGCCTAGAAGCGGACTGCGATTGGCTGACGACGACGACGACGACGACGGTGGGTATCCTCCTTCCGATTCCTTTCTTTCTTCTTCTTAACCGACTTCAAAAAAAGGAGGAGGTTCTCAATTCGTCGGAGCCTTTTTTATTTTTTATGTATGTTACCGAATTACTCGAACCAATTGATACAAATTGCTTAGCACCGACGTAAACATTTCACCTGCTTGGCACCGACTTCAATATTTTGTAGAACGATGCGTTATTTGTGACTTTTTAGTTCACTTTTGAAGTCGGTATATTTTTTTTGTAAATAGTTATTTATTAAGATAGCAACACCTTTATGGCTCGTCTTAGTGCACATACTTATAGGTGGTGACTTAACATACATTAACTTAACAAAGACTATTCTTCGCGTTCTCTTGTAAACATTACAACGAAAATCTATTTTACCTCCAACGCAAAAAAGGGTATTATAAAAAGTTTGACGTTTTTATCCAACGCGGGCAATTTTGGGAATTATTAATACATATGTTCTTCAGTACTTTAAGATTGAGTTTCTCTTATAATTCTTTATCTTTTAAAGGGAATTTAGGTTTATATGTCGATCTTTATTTTTTTATTCAGTAACACTGTTCGTCTGCGCAGATCATAATGTATTTTTACCAGATGCATCGAAACCGGTTGATAACCGTGATGACGGATTTCGAAACGTAATTAAAAATTCATTAGCGGTCTGAGCAGTTCATCAGTAACCGTACACTATTATGCGTTCTTTAAGCCGGCAACGCAATTGTAGCTCTTTTGTGATGATGTTTATGATGTGATGAATGATGTAAATATTCAGGCCATCCTGAAGCCATATTTATGCATATAGAAAATGGGGAAAGAGGGGTATTTTTTCGGGAAAAATGATTTTGGAAGGTTAATTTTGGAACGTTTTTGAGTTCACATAATTTCTATAATCTTTCCCAATAAAAAGGTTATTTAGCGAATATTTAAAATATAAAGAACATGCAAATTTTTTAAAGTTTTACTTTTTTTTCAATATTAGGAGAAATAAAATAAATGCGTAGTATATAATCTGGTACAGATTTGAATCATCGATCTTTTCGATTAACATATTATATTTAAGTTTGGCTCACCGTAGAGCCTATAGGGAGTGGTATCTAAGATGAATCTGTTATGCCTATTTTAATAGCTGGACTTCTTTGTCTAAAGTGAACTGAGGCTCACTTTGGGAACGGGTACTTAACCTCTTAAGGCACCGTTGGTGTTTAAGTCATCCTAATTTTTTTATAATAATAAACAATAAACTTTATTTTCAGATATTACATCCATAACATAAAAAAAGATAAATAACAAGTAACTTATTTTTATTATTAACTCAACATTTGTTATATTGCATGTGCAAGGTCATCCAATGTTTTAAGAAACAGCTATCCCATTTCTGGGCTAATGTGTTCAGGGCTCGTATTCACTATGCCACAATAATTAACGTGCCCAAAACGAATGACGTTATATTGTGCTTGTCAAACAATCTTACCATGGCACGTTACGTCTTCTTAAAACGGTATTTTGTAAGCACACATCTTGAATACGTAAGGAATACCATAGATAATGATATTCTTGTCTTTTTGGAGATGGGACGATCCGTTTCTATTAACAATCTTTCAAAAAAGGTTGCCACTTTATTTTTTATTAATTACTTAATTACTTATTTGGCAGCATGGAACGCGCCATGTAACGTGACATTTCAATTTCACAATGTCATAGACAATACGGTTTTAAGACAATAACGTGTTTCAACATAGAAATTCGATTTGATTTGGCATAGAGAATAAGGGCCCAGTATGGTTACACTTTGGAACATTCTAAAAACCAATGAGCAAGTCGCAGCGCTGCAGTGAAGGCTATAAAAAAGAAATATATCAATTTTAGAATATAACACACCCTATAAAAACCATCTTGCAGCGCTGCAATGATCTATGAAGCGCTATTAGCTACAAGGGCGCGAGGCTCCCTAGCAGGAACTTAACCTATGAAATCCAGCAATTGTGCAGCTCGGCAGTGCTCTAGCAATCATATACGAAGATGTAGAAAATTACCAATCCTAAAAGAAAAGCCCTTGCGATAATCCTTATACAAATGTCAGAATCTAGCCAAAGTGCTGGAATTAAAAGGTAAAAACCAACTTACAGCACTGCAATGATCTTTAAAGCGTAGTCAGCTGAACTGACAAAGGAAAATATCAATCCTAAAAGTTCACGTTTAAAAATCCAATTCATGAAACACATCCGGTAAATACTTAAATACAATAACAAAATAATAAGCTTTTTACAGCGCTGCAGCATCAATACAAGAGTCACCAATTTTTCGGCGTTCAAAGCCTATATAAACATCCTGTAGCGCTGCATTGATCTATGAAGCGCTGTCAGCTGCAAGGGTACGAGGCTCCCTTACAGGAACAGCCCCTATAAAACCCATCAACATTTTGCAGTGCTGCAGTGGTCTAACAAAAATGCTGGAACATGCCTTATAAAATTAAATAAGCA
>DVVJ01002004.1:0-10362 GCA_018234505.1 Junonia neildi neildi
TAACCGAAGACGAAAATAACTGAGGAACTTTGTTATTAAAACACATGTAGAAAAGTTTTATTCGTACTGAAGTTTAGCCACCTGCACTTCATAATTCTATTTCTACAGTACTAACTAGACTATGGCACGTACAAAACAGGGCTGGCTAATACACATGTATAAATTATTAAATAAACGTTTAAATATTTCAAAGGAAAGCAGTTTTTCATTGGAAGCTTATCAAATAAATTATATAGCTGTGTGGTTAGTTTATGAGAGCCATAAAAGTTGCATATCCTCTTCAATAGTTCTTATTTTTCTACGTTATTATCTGATTTTGACGAGCCAAAACGGTCATCTAACACGTATCAAGAAGTGATCTGCTAGCTCGTATGTTCGCTATTCAGTGGCGGATTTAAGCTAAATTAATAAATTAAAAACCCTTGGTTTAAAATTAAAAGCCCTTGGTCCTAATTCATAAGACGCTCGAGGCCCGGATTTTTTTTTAAAAAGCTTGTCACCCTCATTTTTTTATCTGTCTCATTTCAAATTTTATCTCCCTTAAAATTATGCCATCCGTCGTCACGAAGTGTGTGGTCCGGGCCTCACACGCCTATGGGTAAATCCGGCACTGCCGTTATTCCTTTGATATTATAATAAAATTTCAATAATATTATGCAACTATTCTACATTACTGTCTTATAAAGTAGGTAGTAATTTTGTATCTTTAATATTACGTAGCGATAATTGAAATACAATTGTAAGTGATGATAAAAGTATTTTAATTCTTTATACTGACAAAATGCTATAAAATTTTATTCAATCGTTGAAAACCCTGAATTTATTGGTTTTGGTGCTAATAATGGAATACAAGTTGAGCTATTTGTTTGCACATTTGGCTCAAATTGGTTTAAGTAAAATTAATACGCGCGTAAATCAACATTTACTATGTTTAATTAGGTATATTTTCAGAGTTATTATTTGGGAATGTCATAAACTAATAAGTAAATTCTATGCATTGAGTTAAACACGAGAAAGAAGAAAATAGTCAAAATCAGCAAAACAAAATCTCTATGTTGATAAAACCTTTGGACACACATTTTTATATTTTCAGCCTATTATGGTTTTGGTAATTGGGAAAGCTACTGCAATGTTATCCTTATTTCATATGGCCATAATAATGCTTTTATGCGAGTTTGTTCAATAAAATTTCAATCTAAACACCTCTAAAACATGAACCAACGTTAAAATAAAAATGCTGTGATCAAAAAATAGACATAGAATGTCACCAAGGACGCAAGTTTAGCAATAAAATTAATGCTATAGGCGAAATGTAACATTTTATTTTGGGTCGTCGACTAGACGTCGTAATGTTGAATGGAGAAAATATATTTTGTGTGAATTTAATTGGTTTTATACGGAGATATTGTATTCCATTATTAATATTTGTCGGCGGAGACGATTCGGGAACCAAAGCTTTCAGTTTTCACCGAAGCGCGGGCGGACGATGTTTAGATATGCGTGCGTGTTTTCGTAAATCGTAATGCCTTCTGTGAAAAGTTCAAAAAGTGATAGGAGCAAAAAGGTTTTTTTATATATTTTTTATATTTGGATTTAGTGTTTTTTCGTACTGCCACTATAACTGTGAAGGTTGGAAGTTTATAGGATGAACAATGTGTTATAATCACATCATGCAAGTATTATAAACGATTTAAATGTAGCGACACGTTGAAACAGCCGTTAAAATAAATTTAATAAACCGAAATTACTCGTGCCGTAAAAGTTTATTAGCAATAAACTCGCTATCAATTAGCTTTTGTGAAGTAATCAACTAATTACCGAACGGTATCGTAAACAATGATACTCTAAGTAATTGAATTTTTCAGCTTAGAAGAGAATTAGGTAACTTTTTTCTCAAATAAAGTGAATCATGTTTACAGTAATTCCGATATACTATATTTGTTTTACGTATGCAGATATTACGTTTTTTTCTCGACTATTCAATATTTTTCAATTCAAGAGTTCTTAGTCAGATAAAATCGTTTATTATTGTGCTCGAATAGTTTTGGAAGTAGATATTAACGATAGTTAATTTATATTGAAAACCTTTAGTTTTCTAACCTTAATTTTTTGTTAACATGTGAAAATTTGTGTTTCGAATCGATTGAAGCAAAACTATTCGCTACGATTAAAAGATCCCTAAATAAAACTATTTAATTAATTAAAATTCGATATAGCTTTTTACGTAAAATGCGCAACTGACTAAGAGCATTTTCTAGGAGTTCAAGTCACATTATGGGCGCATAATGGTTGCCTTTAGGAAACCGTGCCATATTGTTTATGTAGCAAAGGTTATGAGTGTAATTTGGCTGTAAAATGATAACGTTATTCTCAGAAAAAAGCTTTATGTCTGAAAATACCTATTCGTCCCTACGTTCATGTGTCCGTCCGTTTACTTTCAAAACATCATTTTTACAACACTAAACACAAGGTGTATTCTCATAGGGATACCGTGAAGGTAGCACGCGATGGAGAGACGAGATTACCGAGGTAGCGGAGGACTCTGAAGAAGGGGAGGCAGGGTACATCTCCAGCGACGAGTCGACACATGCTCCTGATCTTGGGAACCGACTGAGAGTGAAATCTAGAGACATTTGGGAGTCAGGTACGGTTTGTGATACTTTTTATAACGAAAAAAACAGGGCTACCTAAAACTCGACCTTGCAAAGAATGTGTAATATTTTTGTCCTGATCTAATAAGGTTGTTTATTATTGATAGACTGACGACCTTTGAAGTTAAGACAGTAAAGACAGAAGCTTTAAGAATTATTTGATCGGGGATCAAAACGTAAAATAAGCAAAACGGTTTTTTTTAATATAAATAATTAGTTTAACCTATCAGAAAATAGTATAGAAAATAATTAGGACACAAATATTACCTTCTCGAGATTTTAGTGGTCTCAAACTTTAACAGAATAAAGTTTAAACTTCCATGTTTATTTATTTGCAGAAGAAATACAAAATTCACTGAGACATTTGCCAACCGCTGATGAACTATCCAATCTATTGGAGACAGGTCATTATGAAGACATCATAGCATTTGTGACCGATGAGGACACAGACAGGATTCGTACCGCCGTGCTGTGGGCTTGTTGGTTGGGACGCAGTTCTTTATTGGCCAAACTTTTGAAAGCGGGTGCCGATCCTAACAGCTGTGATGATGCTGGGAGGTAAATATGATTTACAAACAAAAGACTTTAAATTCCATTAAAATTTAACCATAATTAGAAAGTGTTTATACGTTAAAATGAAATAGGTTTCTCAAATATTATCATGAACTGAACAAAATGCCAGTTGATTTTGTTTTAAATTTTGTGGTCCATGCTTTTACCATGACTAGACCGCGATACATTTGTTCATTTTGCAATAGTTTATAGTCACAAAATTGTTGAATTTAAGGATTTATCTTTCAGATCGTGCCTACACCTCGCCTGTTTAGTGGACAATTGTGATTGTGTGAAAATTCTATTGGACCATGGAGCCGATCCAAACATATGGGACTCAAAGACTGAAAGAAAGGCAACACCTTTGCATTGTGCGGCGAGTGCTAAATCTTTGTCTTGTGTAAAGGTAAAGTATACATATCGAATTATCATATATCCAAATAAAATCTGATTCAAAATAGAAATTGAAACTAACAGCAATATGTTCAAATGTTTTTGCTACTCAGTTATTTAATATATATATATCAATAATAGAACCAGCTAAATGACTGTATATACATATATGGGATAAACCAATAATTTGTAACATTGTTTGCAGGCGTTAATAAATCACGGGGCAGATGTAAACGCAGGGCTAACCGAGCATTCGCCCTTACATTACGCGGTGCTCAGTGACGCACCGGAAGTAGTAAATGCGCTGTTGGAAGCTGGCGCTTGTCCTGACACACCGCAGGTCTGCTTATTATCATAACTTGTCAAACAAACATCTTATACAAACAGACTCGAACAAGGCATTGAAGTTGTACCATTTCATTGAAACATGCATAACTCACGATCCAAAGAACAATAAATATATTTCTGGTCAACAAAGCTAGATCGAAGGTTTTAGGAAATTAATTTTTTAGATCCCAGATCCATTCTATTTCGATTGAGCTATCGACGATTTCGATCGAGAATTTTAAAACGACTCAATGTAACTAAAAATAAAGTGGTAGAGAAAACTTTTAGTTTTGACATTCTTGCTTTTGACATTCTTTTGTGTTTATTAATCTCGAAAACGTCATCTGTCATAGGTATTTACAGAAACACCGTTACACGTGGCGGCGTCTTTAGGATCAGCTACTTGTATGAAGCTGCTATTGGACGCGGGTGCGGATGTTCGAGCTGCTTTAGGGCCTGGAAGAGCTACAGCATTACATTTAGCAGCTGTTGACGGACACGCCGAGTGCGCTAGTCTACTCCTCGAACACGGAGCGTATATAGACTGTGCCAATTCTAGAGGACAAACCAGCCTTCATCTGGGTAATATTTATAACTATGTTGAATGTTATAAAATTGAAATTAGGTCCGTCATGTGAACAGAAATATTTAATTTGGATGAATGTTTTTTTCTTATGTTAAGGTATTTCAGAAAACCAGATTATAAGCTTCGATTTTTAATAGAGGGAGATAAATTCTCCCTCTTGTCTTGAAATTAAAAAAAATAAAAAATTTTGCTAAGTCTTCATAAGTATCTTTAAGCAAAGCGTTGCTCCGATTGAAATCGGTTACATTTTCAGATGAAAGAAGTTTTAAAATATCTATTAAAGAATCCCTTAATCTAATTCCAGCGGCATTAGCACAATCTGTGGAAGTGGTGGAACTTCTAGTATCGAAGCGAGCTGATGTCCGCGCCAAGGACATCGACGGTAGGACGCCATTACACGGAGCAATCGTGAGAGGGGCTCGAGCGTGTGACGTAGCACGAGTCCTGCTGTCAGTGGGAGCAGACCCTAATGCTCCCGACAACTTTGGATACACTCCCGTCCATATAGCTGCTTTGAATGAGTTCTCTGCGTGTGTTTTGCTGCTTTTGGGTAAGAATTTTTGACTCCCATAAAAGAGAAACTCAGTTCTAGAATGTTCCTTTGTTTGATTGGTGTAAAGTCTTATTGTGACGGCCTCGTATTACATAAATTGGATATCTTGACGGTGGTATTTAATATAGATGAAAATTTTCTCTGAGAAACGAAATCGTCATCAAACTATTTTAAGTTTTTTGATCCAAAACATTACAAAACCTAGCGATAGTGTTATTATTATAGAAATACAAACAATGCTACAGATTATGGCGGTGACGTAACATTACGGACAAATGGTGGTGTATCAGCACTATCGTTCATCGTCCGAAGGGTCCCAGACGTAATTCCTCGATACTTGTGCAAGTTCGACGACGCGGTGCATGTGAGCGAACACGAAATCGGTGACGTTGACTGCGAACTCACTATTGACTTCAGACCCTTGGTGCCTTGCCTCTCAAGAGGAGAGGCTGAGTTATTACTAGCGTTTGTTGAAGTGAGTACAATAATTATAACAGATTTCATTTCGTATAATGCACAAGTTTTCTCTTTTTTATTTTATCTTATTGATAATTTTATAATCGTACTGGTTGGACACACACTTTTTTGACTTACTACTCTTGTTACTTTTTGGGATGTTGTAGATATCGCGTTATTTTTATATTGTTCGTAGTTTAATATTTTTAAGACAATTCTTATTAAAGAGTAAGTGTAAGAAATTATATTTTGTTTCTTCAACAGGTTGGCCGCAAAGATGTTTTGAAGCATCCAGTAGCAGAGACATTCCTTTTTTTAAAGTGGCGAAGAATAAGAAAGTTTTTTGTATTAAGCTTCGTATATCACGCTATATTCATAACTTTATACAGCCTGTATATTCTACGTATGTATACATTTAATACACTTACTTTTCTTTGATGTTCCGCTTCTATGAATTTATTCTTCTTTTCCAGAGTTATTTTTATGTGAAGACGTAACATGTGACGTTCCTAGTTACTTACGACCGATACAATATATCATCGTTATGTTAAATCTCTGTTTTATGACAAAGGAAATATTCCAAGCATGCCTTGATTATTCTGCCTACATTCGACAATGGGAAAATTGGTTGCAATTGCTCATCATTGTAGGCGTTTTTCTCTGCACGGTTAGTTTTTAAATTTATTTATCCTCCTCAAATTCTGTGAAAATATTCTTATTAATAGCTTTTTTAGATACCGACTTGGTACAGAGGAAATGGAGTCGCGAATGCAAACACTTCAAATTGGCAGCATGACGTTGCGGCTATAACAATATTCTTCTGCTGGCTCGAGCTGATGATGATCATTGGGCGCTTCCCAACGTTTGGATTATACGTGCAAATGTTTACAACAGGTACCAACTTTTAATAAAAGATCCTGTTTAAATATTACAAGTTCTAGATAAGTGACAAATATATTTTTTTCAGTGACGGTGAATTTCGCAACATTTCTCTTAGCATACAGTTGTCTACTCATCGCGTTTGGTCTAGCATTTAGCGTGCTGTTCAGCAATTACCCAGCGTTCCACTTGCCAGCTGGGCTCGTCAAGACAGTTATGATGATGTCCGGAGAATTGGAATACGAGGATATATTTTACAATAACTGTACAAACTCACAAATACATTACCCACTGACGGCTCATGGAATGTTTCTGGTGTTCGTGTTGCTGGTCACGGTTATATTGACGAATCTATTAGTTGGTTTAGCTGTGAGCGATATTCAGGTAATATGTTAAACATTTAACTATCAAAAGCGTTTCCTAAAATTACCAACTATTTTTAACCTTGCTTAATGTCCCGTTTTACTTGACTTCATATTTTTTATATTTGTATGTGGGATAGTTGACCCTCGAAAACCTATATATTTATTAAAATTATCAACTTATTTGCCTGGTTCTTGTTTTGTTTATCTTCATATTTTGTGCCATATTTATCTCTTACTCAATAATGTTGATATTTTCAGGCATTACAAGAAAGTGCGGGACTGGATCGTCTAGTTCGTCAAACTCAGCTGGTAGCACATTTAGAAAGCATGCTCTTCAGTACGTTATTGTCTTGTGCGCCACAGCAACTGCTAGCGGTGCTCCGATGGGGAGCATTGTTGACCGCTTCTCACTTGCGAACGTTGAACATCAGACCGAATGACCCGAGAGAGAATAGGGTAACAATATTTTGGATATAAACTCAAAACTTGCAATGATTCTTAATTTTTTGTTATTAACGTTTTATTTACAGTTTCAAAAATGATATAAAATGCAAAAAAACCGAACCTAAATTCTATCTTTACTAACTCAAATTTATCTATGTACCTAGTTCTACATAAAAAAATACTGACAACTTTAACTCGTAGAAGGTCATTAATTTGAAATCCCTTTATTAAGCTTAAGTTTCTTAGTTTCAATTTAATAGTTTTTATTCATATTAAATAGTGGGAGCATGGGATTTAAAGGCTACTTAAAATTTAAAAGTATTTGAGCATATGAGTACCTAATATAAATTTTATTTTGTATAATTTTAGATACCCAGAGAATTAATAGCATCAATCTACAAAATGGTGGCAAGTCGTAAGGATAGAACGAAAAGCGTTCGTAAAAATAATAATTACGAATGTCGAATAAGAAAATGTACAGATGAAGAAGATATTGAGAGACAAATTGTGAAAAGAAAGAGTTATCTCTACGATCGATTCTCATTGGAGAGTCAGAATGTGGAGAGACGTAAAAAAAATACAGCGACTTCAGCAGAAAACAGAAACAGACCAGTATCTTTTACTATTAATGCGATCCAGGATATTTGCATGGTTGATATTAAAAATCAATTGGCAGATTTGAATAAGAAAATAAACAAACTAATTGACACAACAGATTCTAGGTTGAGTATGATCGAAAAAAAGTTGCAGAACACTCAACCACCTTAAAGGACATCATAAAATATTTTTTATAATTTAATACTCTTAGCATTTATATGATTTTATAGAATTTTTAAACTTACGAATTGGGAATTGATATTTGATTCATAATTGTTAATAAATATATTGAGAAAAGTTTAATGGGTTGTTAATTCTACTAGAATGATTGTATTATTATAGTAATTGTAGTTATTTGTAGCTTTATATATATTTATACATGTATTTGGATCTTGTATCACCACTTAAGCTGTTCCTCTTAAGGTTTATTTATTTGTAATATTATTGAACAAAAATTTTAACTAAAATATAAATTTTTGAGTTTATTTCTTTGAATGTACCCTGGAAACTATGTCCTATTTGAAAAATTATTTTAATGTTCGAAAACTGATTAATAACAACAGCCTAAACCAATATTGTTTGCAAAATCGAGTCAATGGTATTTTTTAAATGCTATATGTGTTATTTTTACGTAACACAGCCTGTACACATCCCACTGCTGGACATAGGCCTCTTCTCCTATTAGGGAGACGGTATGGAGCTTAAGTCACCATGCTGCTCCACTCTGGATTCATGGATATACATGTGTCAAAATTTCTTCCGGCACATGCAGGTTTCCTCACAACGTTTTCCTTCACCGTTGACCTTTGGTTAAGATCCACGTGTTCGCACCACTAGACCATCTCAGCTTTACACACAATGATATATTTTTTTATTTATTATGACAGACGTGAATGCAGAAACTTCTATTGCGTAACAACTTAAAAAAAACACATTAAAATTTTGTATATCTCAAAATTTCAACTCTACAGATATGCTATTGTTACTTTTAGAGCCTTAAATAATCTGGCAAGTATAAAAAAATGACTTCCCACCAAAATGCATTATGTATTATGAGTATGTCTCCTGGCTTGTAATAATAGAATAAAATAAAATATCCACTTACCAATAGATCACACAAATAACTATCTCCATTATTCATTTTCACAACATTCCCCTTGGATCCAGAACTCTGCTTCGACAATTCATATCCCGTCACCTTTGCTCCATAAAGTATGTGAACATTTTTAATTGACAACGATTTTAACTCGGTATTAACAGCTTCAAGTAGTACATCATTTTCTACTATGTATGCCACATCATCATCTAATATTTCAGCACTGCTAAACGATATTAAGGCATCTGAACAAGCGTCCCAGACCTAAAAATAGAAAAAAAAAGTTAGTAAATGGTTTTAATTTTGTTACGATTTTTTTTATTCCTTATTCTTAACAGAGGAGGCATGTTTACAAGTATGGATACATTTACGGTTTTGTTCAATTTTATCTACACTAATATTATAAAGAGGAAAGATTTCTTTGAATGTTTAAATGGAATAGGCTCAGAAACTATTTAACTAATTTGAAAAATTCTTTCACTGTTGGGAATAGGTCAATAGGATAAATTTTATAATATCTTAATCATCATATTCTTCAATCCAGTTCAATTTTAACATATCTGGGATATTTGAAATTTGGTAGGAATATTCTTTTATATATAGAGATTTTAATACAGAGATTCAGAAGAGTTTTAATGAAATTCCAGTAATAATTAATGAAATAATTGTAAAAGGGAGTAAAAATGTGTGCCTTTAAAATATACATATTATTTAAGTCAACGGAAAACTGCTTGTAACTTAAAAGACTACATACAGTTTTTGTAAACTTCATAACTTACTTGCATATGTCTTACTGGTTGTAGTCTCATTTTTTCTATATGCTGCCAGATGTCTAAGGATTTCATCAATGATTTAGTGCTTTGATTTAGCGCTACCACCCTGTTACTGTATTCTGGTTTCAGTTGAAATTTTTTATCTGGACTACCTTCTAGCAACAGGACTTTTAAATTTGAAAACAAAGAGTTCTTTCCTTAAAAGAAAATAATATTTTAGTACATGTAACAATAAATATCATAAATATAATTGAGAAGAGCAACAACAACATAACTTACACTTATTATAAAAACAATTCAATTCAACAATTCAATTTACTTCACAAATATTAAGTTATTTTGTGTGCCTTTGCAACTTCATAGTAATTTCTTAATAGAAGTACCTTTATTAGGTACTTTTATTGCATTACAATTTTTTTAAAAAATCTGAGAGCTATAACAGTTTGAATTTTATAAATCCTAAAAATTAAACTCTGCAGATAGACTGTCGTTGCTCCCACTGCCTCATATATTCGTTATTAAAATGACCAAGCTACTTTGAAAATAACCAAAATCGCAATAGGTGTGCCTACAATGTTTGAGGAGTTCCCTTGATTTCTCCAGGATCCCATCATCAGATTCTGATTTCCTTGCAATGGGACCACATGGGGGGTATACCCTTTCAAACAAAAAAAGAATTGGCAAAATCGG
>DVVJ01002005.1:0-10351 GCA_018234505.1 Junonia neildi neildi
CAGAAAAGAGGAATAGAATTGTTTATAATGAAGTTACTAGTGTCCAGCATGAAGTGGTCGTTGCAGTGGCAGACGTCCATCTGAGCTCGTTTCCGACAAAGGACGTTACAAGCGCTATACGAATAGTGCGGGTAGAGCCCATCCTCATTTTCATCGTGGAAGCGACAAGCCCGCTGCTTTGATGTTGTCTCTACTACCAAAGGGTCGTTTTCAATGTTTCTTACTGTCACTTGCCGCCTGGAATTTTTTTTATAACCAAATGTTCAAAAGTTCATGGGCGCCAATAAGATTGCTTAAAACAGCTGTACCCTTTCCTATATTCTTAAACGAAATGTAAATTGTCTCTTTTGTACTATTTATTTTTAAACGAGAGGCTTGAGGTCCTTTTGGCGTTCATGTTTTGCTTTACCTATAGGTACACAAAAATTGTCATACTTATACACGTGTCCAAGCTTTAATTTTAAAGTAGAAGAATACAATGTTGTCACACTCGGAACTTCGTCTTCTCCCAGAGTATACATCTGGAATAGATGGAATTTTCTTATTAATGTTAGTTTATGTTTACTTATTAAACTTGAAATGACAAGTAATCTTACCATTGACGGCAATAGCACTTGAAATTTAAGAACGCCCCGCTTTTGCTTCATGTTAATTATCATTGGGTATGTTTTAGGGTTTCTGAAATTAAAATATATAATGAAGTAAAAAATACAATTTAAATAATTACCATAACAAACAAAATTACGTACTTAGTTTGTATGGAGTTAATAATGAAGCAAGTGCCAATATCAGTTTCTATTGGTTGAAAATACTCGCAGCAATTAAATTCTTTCTCATTGTAGGAACAATTTCTCAAAATTTCAGAGCATGAGCTTCGTACGAGTTGAGCGTAGTAGCTATAGTTAGAGAGTGGACAATGTGGATCAATCACTTTGTTTGTGTAACAGACTTCAATCAGGTCGTAGGCGACACCACGAAAGTAGACAATATCTTTAAGGACGTCTTCAAGATCCAAAAGATGATTTGGTGTCCATATTCTGAAATATCTTATTGTAACTTAAAAGTTCTAAAAAGAAAACCTTTGTGATGTGTATTGGATTTACATAAAAAATCAATGAACAAAATTTTCCTTTTCTTTAGAAGTTATTTCAATTTATTTGAGAAACATGTCTTTTTTCTTAGAAATTTCATTTTGTCTCTTTACTTACGTGTCTGAAACGTTATAAATTTTGTCGTTGTTAGATGATTCACAGATCGCCACGGTTGGCAGCCTCGTGTCCCAGTCCGTGTAAGTGGTTTCAACGACGAAGCTTATGGGGTTCGTGACGAAGGCATTCCAAGCTGCGATTATTAGTAGGGCTGAACCGTACCACGCGAGAACTACAAGTGCTGCCCAGAACCATCTTAAATAAATTAGAAAATTATTTATTAATTAGAAGAAAAAAAAAGAAGAACATTTGAATCTATACATTTGAACATTACAAATAAAGAAAAACGTGGATAAATGGTCATTTCTTACCATAACTATTTATTGTTCAACAATAAATAGTTTATAGCTATATAGCTTTATCAGATATTCGAAAAAAAAATAGTTTGCCTCTAACAATAAGATTTTAAATCTAATTTTATAAAATTCAAAAATTTTAAAAATTAAAAAAAGTTATTATACCTTTCAATCCAGTGCTTTGTTTCATCAGCAATGAAGCGCACTCCTGCGAATGTACATTGCGAACAGTAATCCTTAATATTCGACTTACAAGATATTGTAGACATTTTTACATAAATAAATATCTATCTTCATTTAACAATTCTCTTTATGAAAGTAATTTTTACATAAATTAATATCTATCTTCATTTAACAATTCTCTTTATGAAAGTATCAATAGTAAAATTGTTTTTATCCTTTTAAACTGGATCATGGGTAGTTTCCACTGTGATATAATGTCCTTGCGCGTTATGCAAGTGTTAATATTTGATGTGATAATTATGGCATTGAGCAGTATCGTTATGAAGTGCAACAATTAATGTATTCATGTATGTCGAAGGTCGAATCGATTTAAATAATTTCAAACTTAATAGAAAAATATCGTGATTAACATCGCAATAATTGAGTTTGGTTTTATTGTCAAATAAAAACAGCGTTTATATTACAAAATCTTTTATTTACAAGAGTATTAAAATTACAACAACCAAAATATATTATACATAATGATAATAATTATGTTTTGTTGCATAATTATTTCTACTAGAACTAATATACTAAAATTATTTATTTACAAGAACAATATAAATAACATAGTATTATAAATATTGCAATATATCGGAATTGTAAGTGAAAGGCAGGTCGTGACTTTGAGGATAAGCTTTAACGTTATTGAAGTGCTTCGACGACAAGTGGTGCACGAGGCGCTGCCGGCTGATGAAACCCGCGTGCGTCAAGATCTTGTAGATCTCCTCCCGAGGGACGTGGTCTGCATCCCGGTCAAACACCTAATAAATAAACATTTTTCTTGTAATTTACATGTGAAGAGAAAATTTTGTACCCCTTTTTAGATGGGTCCAGAGGGGAGTTTTGTTTGTTAAACTTTATGTAGAGTCGGAGTGTAGAAAGATAAAATTTACAGACATACATATATTTTTTTCAACATAGGACTTGGCGGGGGCACTACCGTGCCCCCTGATATCGTATATCACAAACAAACAGAATAAATCACTTTTTTGTAATCAAAATGTTAGACTTATTAAATGACGACATTTAATAATAATATTTCCTTGATTTTACGATGCTGATTCCATTTAAGAGAACTAGCTGTTGCCCGAAGCTTTACTCGGTTATATTTTGCATATAAACATATTACCCCTTTTTACTCATTCTAGTGGAATTTCGTAAGATCATGAAAGATTTGTGAATTCTTAGTTTTAGTGGAGTGGACTCTCTATATTGAAAAAAGTTATTACTTCCAAACATTAAGTCATTAGATGTTACGGATCTCGAGATAATGCGATGAGTTACTATAAATACATATATTTATAATAAACTTTTAGATTATTATTTTAGTGCAATTATCATGGCAATTATACATATTGATTAGTGATCACTTATTTTAGACTTTGAATATGGTGCTTAATATTACTAAACGAAAAACACTATTGGTATTATAAAATGTAGGTAATATTTTTTTTAAATATTTATCGCAGTGTTAGCATACCGGCTGTTCGCCATGGTGAAGGAGACTCGTGAGTTCCAAGGTTTCCAGGAGGTGTGGATTCCGCAGCGCAGGACTCTTCAAGTGAGGAGGCAAGCGTCCTTCCGCTTGACGGACCGCCACCACCGCAGGGTGAGGCGGTGGTAGACAGTTTACCACCAGCGTGGTTGTGAGAAATACGATGATGGATATCCTGATCTTCATTTTACCTGTAATTTCATTATTTTATTGATATATGGCATCTTTTAAATGTAAAATAGGTGACTCTATGTAAACAGATTTAATACTCTATGTAAGGACACTTATCGTTTTTTCTCAAAATTATAACACTATTTTAAAAAATATGAAATCCAGGTAACTGGCGATAACATTCAAATGAGATTTCCTCTGTATTTTACAGTTACTTGTAAAATACAGAGTCTAAATTTTATAAGTATTTATTTACATTGTTAATGTAGTTTTGTAATCCTTTTAGAACTTTCGATGAACTATGATGTAAACAAAATGTTTCGTATTTCTCCTTTACGATATTTTTACTATGTTAATCACTGCAGATTATGCAATTTTAATTGCAAATGAATTTTTTTATTTTTTTTTTACTAAAGTAACTAAACAATTGATTAATAAATATTAACGAAAAATATACTCCAATTTTACTTGACCCAAAACGGTCGCTATTGTTTGTAGTAAATTAAACACAAATGTTGACACAAGCCCAATGCATTATTTTTAAAATGAAGAATTTCTAGCTCTGTTTGCTATATTCCAGTGTATCTCATATAAAAAATGATAAAGTGTCAGAAAAAGTGAATGAATTTTCGTTCTGTAGGTATATTTTGAAATGAAATTCATAATTATTTTTTGATATATAGTTTATTTTCGGTACATTGTATACCTAATTTTCTACAAATTTAAACATCCACATGTAAATTAAGTGATAAGTGCATGAACTTAGGTATCTACTAATTTTTTTATGTATGAAAATTTTATGTACAAAAGGCTGTTTTGTGTATCTTTTTTAAATGTGTGTTAAAAATTTTATGTTTTTGTGTGAACGGATTTTAGTTTCGAACAATGCGTCAAGGTTGAGATGACCCAATCGACTTAACTTTCAAATGCCTTAACGGAAAAATCTCCGTAACATACTCGTAAACATGAGATAATTACTATTGTGTAACAAAAACAAACATTTTATACTAACAAAATAGGTCATCAACAAATTCAAAAATATTATGTAGGTACTTTTTAAATGTAATAAAATAGGCGACTTTATGTAAATATTTAATACTATATATACATTTACAGCATTTTCCCTATGTACATTACATGTAAATAACACTATATAAACATGATTTAATTAATCATATTTAGTTATATTATTTTAGGACAATATTGTAACAAAAACAAGGTTTACGTATTGGACCAACTCCGTTTATTTACGAGGGTCTTAGTCATGTGCATAAACGTAAGAAAAACAATTTTATTTCAATATAATAAAAATACATTATTTTTTTTCAATAAATTAAAAAATATATATAATTAACCAAAAATAACAAATCAATATGAGTAGGTAATACATACATACGTTCTTAATAATTTGGCATGAATCCGTCACAACACTATCACACTAATCACACATGGAACATCGTAAAAAAATTACAAATAATTAATTAAACAGTGCGATCGACGTCTGCTTCGCGAATGTGCACAATAAGACAAATAAGTCGAGAGATGCTGAGTGAGCGGCACCGCATACCCACCACGGTTCGTTGCGGTAATCCCAGCTAAGTTACGCTTAAGAATAGTCTTGACCTGCACACGTTCATTCACAATAAATTACAAAAGTCTGTCAACCTGTGTTACAACCTGTAAATGTCCCATCACTGGTCAGCTTTATTCATAGGTTATTCTCATAGTTTCAGATTTTCTCATGTGATAAACTTTATCTTTAAGACTTCTATCTGATACAGGGTTTAAAGGTTTTTTTTTTAGGATTTCGAGTCACGAATTATTGTACCTACTGAACTATTGCATTGATTAAAATTCTTGTGTGTTTGTCCTAACCCTTCTTATTCAAAAAAGGTGTTTTTGTTGTTGAAATAGATGATGTTTTTCGTAATCGAAATCAACTTTTTTAAAGTTGCATCTGGTTGTGTTGTTAAAATCATCAAACATTAATTTCGTTGTTTGGTTTTGTCTAGATTTTTATTTAGTTAATATACGATATATTATTGTAAGAATACACAAATTATAAGAAAAAAAAAATATAATTATTTGCGGTTGCTTTTATAAACGTTGAAGTTCATATACCATTATACATGTACATAATTATATAAATGGCATGAGTTCCACACACAAATCTATTCATTTAACCTGTCGAGCCTAGGTTGCGGTCAAAGTCATTAATATATTTTAGTAAGTGGAGTATCGTAAAAAGGATGGTGATTTAATGTTCAATCTTATTTATTTTACTAATACTATTAAGGCGAAAGAGTGTAAGTTTGAATGTTTGGATGTTTGCAGAAGATTTTTATCTAAATAAGTTGGCGCTTATCCTAAGCTAGCGAAGTTATAAAATGTAAAAAAATGCACGATTTTAATTTGAATTTGATTTGTACATAGCACAATATATCTATCTATACTTAATTAAAATTCGCATATGATAAAATTGCAACACTAGAAATATTTGGTAAAACATTTGGTAAAATTATATGATCACCGTTATACTATTAACCTACATTGATGATACATAAGTTACATCATTGTTCATTATTAAATCGACAATAACACGTAGGTTTCATATATCATAGTTTTAACGTAACCTTGGTTTTACCAGACCCAGAGATTCTATGGAAAATTTACATAAATACATTTACATTTATTAAATGCATCATTTTCAGATGCTGGTAAGTAAAAATCTACAAAGAATTTTTCACTTGAAAAATTAACTAACATATTTTTTATTATAATGATTTCCAAATATAATAAAAACTTAAAAAAAACTTTGAAAATGTTAAATTTCAATATCACAAAATTTATTTTATTGCTTTTGATTTTCGTAATAGTTTTTAATTATTTGTTGAATATTATAATGTAAACGAGCCTTTTCGTAAAATAATATAGTTATGTGAATAAAATGCAGATGATATTGCGTAACATCTCGTGACCGGCGGCGGCGCCTGCGCACGGAGAAAGGACGCGGACGAGATGATCTGACCATTTAAGCTGATTCCTGATTAGGGTTGCCACGTAAGACACTTATCAAATCTGGGACAATTCTAGAACAACCAGTACTATAGCGGCGGAACCCTATCATAGAAATGCCATTTCAGCTAAAAAAAAAGTTCGACACGTTCTTTACTCTATCATAGAAGTGCCATTTTAGCTAAAAAAAAGTCATCCATCAAGATTTTCGGATTCCCGTATAACAAATAAGGCTTAATTACTGGACACGGGACGAGAAATTCCGGGACAATCCCAGATTTCCCGGACATCTGGCAACCCTATTCCTGATGGTAAAAGCGCTTATGCAGTACGGAACTGTATTATGCGCTTTGATATTTATTGACCTACAAGCAATCCGCACCCGCTTCACACGGACTTAATAAAGGTTTTAAAAAATTATATGTAATTTAAATATAGTTAATGTATGGTAATCAGGAGTAATGTAACATTCTTATGGTGAAGAATTTTTAAAATTGGTCCAGCTGTTTTTTAATTTATTCCTTACATTTAAATTTTACCTCCTTGGCTCTTTATAAGTAGGTATAATAAAAGTATAGATTTTTTCGAATTTGGTTTCTCAAAATTCTGTTGCCTTTTAATGAGTCTTTTATTTTTTAAAGAAAAATGAAAGAGCAAAGCTTTTGATAATGTAGTTTATTTAATTTAATTCATTTAAGTTTCATTTAAGTTTAATAATTCAAATAAAACAATTCATTTAAGTTTAATAGACAATATGCCTAGCTTTATTATTATTTATATCACAGTGTGAGAGAAATGACAACAAAGTATAAAAAAACACAGGATTACTTCCTGTTTTGTCACGTATATAAAACACATTCAGTTATTAGAAGGCATCTAAGACAGTTTGTTTCGCAATACATTTCGTAATCATTTTTGTAGACTGCTCGATCATGTGATTTGTTTTAACGATTCTTTTGCTAGAATTTGTATAACTATGCAACATTACGACTAATATAATTTACATCATTGCTAAACTGGTTCAATGCCCCCGTTTTATTTTATAATATATCGTAATAAACATCGATGTACATTTTTCGATTACTTGAAATTATAAATACGTGCCTAATATATAGCTTTACTAGTATTCTTTTAGAAATAAAGCTTGTTTGTTTTTCAAATCAATAGCTACAAAGAATCGATCAATCACAGTATTTAACATGACATCAAGGTTGGATGTTATCATTTAATAGAATATTTAACAACGACATTTATGTGTCCGTTGGCTGTTGATTTAAAAAGTCAACTTGAAAATTACACTCTTCGTTAAAATACTATCACGAAAAGACATATTTATTGTTCGGAGGGAAATGAATCTGAATTCCCATCAGTCGCCATATACGTTGGCATACCGACATCGCTTGCAAAGAAGAATTCGGAGGCCGAGTAAAGTTAAGGCATTGAAGCAGAGTGTGAAGAATGTTAGCAAAGAATATTGTGCTGAGTCATCTATTTCTAGTCTTAAGCACATAGTTGACGACAATGCGTCTTGGTGTGAACGGTATGTTTGTGAAAGTATCTTAAGAGCAGGTGAACTTGTTTAGGCTTGTTCGGAGCAATTACTGGTGCTTTCAGAGTAGGTTTAGATACATTACGTAAGACTGGTTAATGTTATGTCACATGTAAGAGATGTTGGTTTGAATTATACTAGAAATGCTACATAGTTTCTTATATAAATTCTGTTCCAATTTATTGCATATTTTGTTAATGTTTTGTTTAAAGAGCTTTAATGACATCACTCTTCCAAAATACTGCTAATTCTAACAATATAAATTTATCTTTCAATAGAGTTATTTGGATAATAACAATGATCAGTGCCCTCATATGCTCCGTGTCCTTAGTATGGATGACCTTTATGCGTTACTACCGCGCACCCCTGGTGACGACACAGATGCCGGAAGGAGTATCTGTCAGTAAGATTATATTTCCAGCTGTCGGTATTTGTACCAACAACAGAATCAGTAAGAGTGCTATTGTGGACCTAGCTCGGAGACTGTAAGACCATATCTATGTCATATCTGTCATTTTATTTTGTTGCCTTAAACATTAAGGAATAACAATCTGATGCTTTGTCTCTTAGATTGCAAGAAGAAAGAAATAAGAATTACACAGAGAAACAAATGCTTTCCTTACTTCTTGGACTTGGCCTATTATATAACCAGCTACCAATGAACGAGAAGTTGGTGCAGCCATTGAAACTGCATCGCGCTTTGGGCGACTATGATGTTAATGAACTGATGCGTAATGTGAGTGTTCAATTTATTCTAGTAATTGGAGATGACCTGTAGTCCCACGGGTTTTTACTTGGCTTGAATATAATATTTGGATTTTCTTGACCTTTGGTGAAGTTCTTTTTCCCTGTTGTAAGACGTCACAATTAATATAAACATTCATTCAGGTATACGATTATTTTTGTTAGTCTTGTGTTATTTTTGTATTTATATATTCAAAAGCCTACCTTTCTGATCATTATCAATAATAACAGCAATTAGTCTGTTCGAAAAATATTTTACATTTAAGCACGATATCATTTTACGTTCATACCTATAGAATTTTATTTATTTCAAGCACATGTTCTCACGTCATTACAAATTAAACCGATTATTATCTACTTGTGTGCTAAATAGCTATTGAATGATAGGCCTTATCGTACCATCTAATCTTATTATATAAAGTATATTTTTTGTACATGCAAATTATAAGATTTCGCCCATCTCTATGACTTGTTTTGGTGTGACGTCAGTACGTAAGTAAGGTATTGCCGATGTACTCGTATAAATCGAATGGCTATAGAATGTTGTAATTTTGTACATAAAACTGTTGCAATATTCTTGTAACCCTTTTTGATAGGCACATTCACAGTAATGTGCTGTCCGCACATTTGTCCATTTTGTTACTTCTTTTATATGCATGTCGTTTACATGTCAATTAATATAATTATTAGGTACATATTACAGCAGTAATGCTGTGTTGTATGTCATATACTTAATTGCACAACATATTTGAAATTTTTGTGTTGTTTAGTTGACACCTAGATGTGAAGATCTGCTGATGAGATGTGCCTGGAACGATAAATCAATGAACTGCTCGGATCTTTTTGATTTTCGTCTAACTATGAATGGTTATTGTTGCACTTTTAACTATTTGAGACAATCGGACATTACATTCGAAGAGTAAGTTTTTTACGATGCTAAAAATTCATTTTTTGTCTAAAGGGACAAACTTAATTAATAATAATTATACAAATGAAGTACAATTGCTTCGTTTATTTTAGTACGAATAGTGGAAGTCGCAGTATGGATATGTATAAATATGGGAATAAGTCTAATTTTGATTACGAACAAGGGTTGAAAGTGTTGATGAAACTCAATACAAGCGATGATTTTTATTATAACATGCCTTTACAAGGAGCGCAGGTAATCAATTATCTATTCTATTTCTACCAAACATAATTATTTGAATATTCTTTATGATTTTCTAATTATATTAAAAAATAGTGATAAATATTTTGCATAAATAAAACATACAATATAAACAAATACGTATTTTTAGTTGCAGTTCTCAGACGCTTATGACTTTCCTGATGCACCTAGTGGAAGTTTCTCGATGCAAGTTGTAAACCCGAATGTAGAGGTAATATTCAATTTCATTTTATTATTAAAAATAATTATGGCAACGTATTTTATAAAGAGTTGAAAAGATTATTAGTAATTTTAATATAAAAAAATATAGTTTCGGTTAAATCGCCCTATTACCAGTCTTATCTTCTGGTATGTAGGTATTATAACTATCTGAGTACTATTTTGTTGCAATGTTATTAATTAATAGCTGTTACCCGCGGCTTCGCTCGCGTTTATTTAGGGCTGTCTATAAAATAAATAGTTAAAAAATTAATATGCCTG
>DVVJ01002006.1:0-10351 GCA_018234505.1 Junonia neildi neildi
GTGAAAGAAGAGTCAGCTAATTCAAAATATCTACCACTTCTAAAATTGCTCTAATGTCTAAAGATTTAAAGTGCATTTTCGGGTACACACATTTTTTGACTTGGTTGACTCTTCTTCTAGGGGTGCGATTTGCATAATAATTTAAATTGATTACGCCGACTTTTGTTGGTTTTTCCTTTTTAAAAGCATACTAATCAGTCTTATTTACACTGAATCGACGGCAATTTTCACTAATTTATATTTTCTTAGATAAGATGTAAAAAAATTACCGTTAAAATCTCATTAGATCTGTTCAGAATAATTCGCACACATTTCTTTCACTTTAGGACATACTTGTGTGTCTAATATATAACGATATAATTAAAAGCAAAAATAATACTAACCTCAAATAAGTTTATAAATCATACATAATAATGTGTGAATGTTCATATGTTACAGGGTTTATTATTTTAACATATAAGTCATTCCATTTACAAAAGGCATAATATAACTAGCTTACACTTTATGTAAATTTGCATTTGAATGTAGTAATTGTGAGGTTTTGTGTGGTGAATGTATACAGCAAAATATATAATATAATATATTAAATGTTAATTTTTATTGCAAGGAATTGTCGAATGTTAAAGCGACATACATATAAAAAGCGCCAGGTTGTCAGTGGATACAAATAATTTGGCCCTTTTAAAAGTGGGGGTCTTATAAGTTTTATTTTTACATCGCTTTTAATTAATTTCTGACGTTCCTGTAAGCAAAATAATCTTATTACTTGTAATGTATCGCACATAGTTTGCTTAATAAGAGTACAAATAAATCGCAACCAAAGACATTTTAAGCTGTATTTACATTAATATGGACTCGTCGTCTTGTAAAAAGTTAAAAGACTTTTCTTAATATGAAATATTATATAAACGATTAGACTTTAATAGATTTTGTTTATCTATTTAAATCAAAGTTACTAAATCTTATGTATTAAATGATCTTGCTTGCTTCAAAATGAAATAGATGGTATAAAAATTAAAAACAACGAAATGTGAAAAAATAAAACTTAAAGTAAGCTATAATTAATACAATACAATAACTAATTCAATGTGTATTATGATTATCATCCACTAAATTTATTTTCGTTTAGTGAAGGTCTAGGAATAATAATAATTTTTTTTCCAGAAGAATTTTGTGACTATGTTTATATCTATGTATTAGTCTTATATCCACATTCTGTTACAACGAACGACCAATCAAATTAACTCATTTTCATTTAATATAAATTAAAAATAATAATCTCTTAGGTACTAATATTAATTTTTAGTAAGACCAATTTTATTTTATAAATAATTTTAATGAGCACGTTCCTTATAATTTAAGATCACAAATTGACATAATAATAGATATAGTTATAGATTATAATTTGTGTTCGTGTGATATTATGAACAATGTATTTGAATATTTAGATCTTAGTAGACCTTATTTGCTTATTTTGTATATCGGTTATCTTAGTATAATTTTTAGAAATATCATATAAGATTGTACCAACAAAATGTACAAACATTGAAAAAAAAAGATGAAAATCACAATATTACTTAATTTTTATTTACAGTATAAACTAGTAATAATATTATAATAAAATTATTCTATAGGAGCAAACACAGAATACGCAGCTATAAAAACACTACAATATTAATTTTAGTGAAACAGTGCCAAAATATAGCAAACAATTGATACCTATATCAAAATGTATTTCTGATTTACTTAATTATTACCTTTTCTAAGCATTCACTTGTAATAAGCATTATTATAAATATTATACGTCATTACAAGAGTATTAGATCAAATGGAATAATTCTAAAGCCGTGTATGCATTGTGCATTCTTGGGTACGCGAAGTCGTTTTATGGTCGTACGTGTGTGACTCGCTTTTAATCTTGTGCCAGTACATATGAGCGTGTCAAAAGTTCAGTTCACTTCAGTTCTTTGCTTAGTGGCTTGTCAAATGTTATAAGCGTTAATGACCCCGTCTCCAAAATGACAGACTACGCGTATCCGATATCGCACAGTCCGTGCGTGGCTTAACGCATCAATAAAAACCGGCGATATCAAGTTTGATACTTGAAAGTCGAGCTCGGGCTTGTTGTCTAGGCTAGAAGAAAATATTGTTAACGATTAAGAATATTTATTTTTTTGTTTTTTTTTCATGGTACAGTCCAGCAAAAAAAAAATGAAAATGTTCAATGCTACAAGTGAATCTTATTAGATTTTTTTAGATTGATTTTTTCAGCATAAATATGTCTTTTCTTTTATAAACGATACTTTTATTTACCTATAACTTAACCAAAATGTATATAATGTCATTAACTTAACTTTAACAGCTTTGTAAACAACATTCCCTGAGAACGAGTTTTTATTCGAAAAGAATGTTATAGTAAAGGAATAAAGTTTGTACGGGCCGCTTGACATAGATAGTGTAATTATGTAGTGATGTTATACGAAATAGTTAACCTTTTTTGTATGATTGTAAATTCAGTCGCTGTTGTACCTAGTTATAAAAGTATTTTTTGTAATAAAATGTTCTAGAATTTATTTTAATTTTTTTATTTTTATACCTATTATTATTCTTGGGTTGTTGCATAGTCAACTGATTATAATGCTTACGTTTGCAGGTTCTATCTCCTTTCATAGTAAATATTTGTATATCGTTGTTATCTTTTTCAACCAATATCACATATCTCATTTATCGGCTATCGCAATCCTGCGCACTAGGACAGGATACCTGCCTAATGACTGCCTCCATGTGTACATGTGTTACTAGGCAGCTTGGGTCTCATTTGATAAGATAGGCTTATACGCTGTTTCAAAGCGTAGTATTAGGACTAGACTTTGCGAAATAAGGACGTGGCGCGGGCTTTTCACAACCCGACATTGATTAATCATTATGTTTCTTAATTGAACGTAAGCTTTAGTTAAAATTACAGGAATATATGCACATATGATACGTAACATATACTTAGATATATCCAGATTTTGATTATAATCAGTACTTGAACTTAATATATTAAGTGTTTATAAAGCACTTGATAAAGCATTTATCTGCCTACATATACTCGTAGCTTATTTACCTTTCTAGAAATCTTAGTCTAGTTTTTATAATTACTCATTATTATTTTTGTTCTATGAAATAAGTAAGTCATGCTACAAAGGTAGATTGTGAGTATAATATTGTCGTATTATGGTAGGTGTACCTACATAATTAATGTATGTGATTCAAAACGGGTCGTGAATGGATAGTATTAAGTTCATTTGCTCAAATTATGTGCCTAACACATGAATGGGCGCGGCCGATCGATATGAAATTTAAACTAGCTCGCACATGGCAGGCTACATAGCTATCTAACACACATAACCTAGGTATCAACAATGTGACCTACATTACTTGAAATGCGTTCCCCTGACTACACTCGGCGCCTGCGGTGTTAAAGCGATTACAATTTACTTTAAAAATTAATTGTAACTAACAAAGATCACTTGTTATATGTAGAATAAATGCTAGTATATTGCCAGGGTCTAAATTCGTAGGTACTAGGTACCTAATAAATTAAAATAAACATTTCCTTCATTATTTTCCAGACTGATTCCAAATTGTGCAGTTATCCTGATTAGGTAGTATAATTACATAGCAGTTATAGAGGATACGTAGGAAGACTATTTCTGGCATACTTATTTATAATTAATTTAAACTTACACAAATTACAAAATTATAAGTACCTAGTTAGAGCTAATAATATATATAAAAATATTTAAATCAAAATAGTTATTTTCGCTTATCTTAATCTAGTGAATTCAGTAATTTACACGTGATGTAAGGACATAAAACAATATCGGCTTCTATGTCAATAAAAATAATAACATATGAAACTTAATGTTTCTATTAAACTGGACTTGAAACAAAAATATTCAGGTCATATAGATTATCTAAAATTTAGATTCTAAATTGTTCCAACGTATATCATAGGTTGTTACTAACTACTAATAGCAGATTTTAGGACGCATTAAATCAGTAAGACCTAATTATTTATTTACGTATGTTAGAAGTTTGATGTTTTCTTGCCTTTCACCAGGAGTTTGAATTATAGCTTAGAAAGCAGACAGTGCCTTCCGCCCTCCTTGCGTCAGCTTATTGTTCAATAATTATGTATTGACTAGTCCATGAGGTACTTGATCTATCAATTAGAATTAATGTTTCCTGGGAAATAGTAGTAATAAATTATGGCTTTTAGATTTCCTGGATTAACCTGAATTTAGAATTGTCTTACTTACTTACCTACATAGTTTTCTGTTTTTGTTTTCCTACGCACTTACAAGTTAATCATAATATCATAGAGCAATGTTTGTCTCTAGCAGGCAACTTTACATTTAAAATAAGCTTTTAGCAACTGCTTTCTATGCGTTTTTTTCTCTAGACCAAAGTAGTATTCTTTAAACCTATTTACCTGAATAGTTTAGTCGATACGCATTGTACCAATAATATACCTAATCGTACTTTTAATCTTACGCAAAACAAGGCGAGCTTTGCGTCGTCGGCTGAAATACATATTGCATTTTGCTTTATTTAATAACAACAAACTTCAAGTTGCATACAAAACACATTTAATACGAATGCAAAATTTTACATACCTAATAGGATTCGTTTAAAGAACACCGCGACTTCATTTGCATTTGCAAGCGCTTATTAGGTAATTTAAATAAAGTCTATGAAAGCTCATAATGCATTAATGTCGCACATAAGACAAACTACATTAGATGAAAACCCATTTTATGAGAATAATTTTTCTAATTTCATGTGTACTATATATGGAATTAATAGTAGTCGCTAAAAACTAGTTATTTATAGAAACACTCAATATTAAATTATTGCAATAAGTAGATAAAGTTAGGTCTAATATTCTTGATGTTGTAGGATTCATTTCGCAATGCGTACGCAAGTAAAGCAAGTTAAACGCATAAAATATATTCGTTACGAGACTGTATCAAATAATTAATCTAATATTAAATTTGAGTGCTCCTCCACTCATATTTAACATTAGATTCAAATAAATAATTTATTGGCATTGAGACTACCAGTAGCGTACCTAACCTATAATACGGAGAGCGTCATTAACTCAGTATCCTGCTTTTGCAAGTTTTAGATGATTTCAATTAACATCTTTGATAAAACATTAAACAACAAGTATATATAATTGGTAAATGTATTTGATTAGATCATATCATCACATAACAAAATTACCTCATTGAAATTGGTTTAGCTGCCTATGCGTTAAACCGTAACAGACAGAGATTCTTTCTTGTGCTTTATTAAGTTTTTAGATATCTAGGTATAGTACCTATGCAAACTTAGTTGTTTTTTTATCGATCTTATAGTTAACCAAACCACGTAAGTACAGTTTTGTTGCTCTTTTAAAATAGAGTCCTATTTGGACAAAGATTTTTTGGTAGATTTAAGTTATATTTTATACTTACAAATTGTTTACAAATGCAGGTTATAAAGTAAGAAAGATTTTGGCCAATAAATCTAAGAAAAATACTTACTTTTGTATGAAATAACTAATAAGAATTTCTGACAAAAAAATCCAGATAAAATCGGAATAACTTTACGGTATGTTTCAAAATAAAGTAGTGTACCAAATACTTAGACAAATTAGCGACAAGTAAGTATATCTCAGGATTCTTATCTGGATTGCTCTATCTGCTATATATGTAGAGACACGTTTTAGCACAATATTACTAAATTCACCCCTAATCCATACATTATACTTTCATGTGAGGGCCACGCGTAGGGCAAGTGTGTCGTATCCTTGGTTGCGAAACTGTATCAACTGTCCACTCCGGCGTAGATATATACCTGCACGGGGCCCTCCATGCCATAGTGTTTCAGACCACACAACAGCGCACGCGACAGTCATGTACGCCAAGGTATCATAGTTATATTATTTTCGATATTGCAGATTAAGAAAAACTTAAAATTGCTTTATCACGAAATTAATCAAGTTATTTACTAATAAATAAAATAGTACTATCCAATTTGATTAGTATTATTAATAAATAAAATAAATAATTGTGTGTTTGTCAGTTATTTATGTTATGCTGCGCGTGCGCGGTGGCGGCGGCGGCGCCAGGTATCTACGACTTGGGCTACGCGGCGCCGGCGATCTCGCACTCTTACGCCGCGCCCGTGGCCGTCGCTGCGCCGGTCTATAAAACCATCGCCGCCCCTGTTATCAAGGCTGTTGCTGCTCCAGTAAGTCTAGCTGGAAAAATTACTTAATCTTCTGTTTCATGTTATCCCAATGTTACTTTTGTGGTGCTACAGTTAGAGCAGATATACCTAAGTCCTTGGATCTCTATTGCTCATATCTTGTGATTTTATTTCTTATATTCATAATTTTAAAGAAAAGCAATCTTCACCATAATTAAATGTTATCCAACACTATAGGTCGTACACGCGGAACCCGTCGACCCGAACCCAGCGTATCACTACGCGTACGGCGTGGCTGACCCCCACACCGGCGATCACAAGGACGCCCAAGAATCATTACAGAACGGCGTCGTCCACGGATCCTACAGCCTGGTGGAACCAGACGGTCACCTCAGGAAGGTTACCTACACAGCCGACAAAGTCAACGGTTTCAATGCCGTCGTCGAGAGGACTGGTGGCACTCACGCAGTAAGTTTCAGTACCACAGGAAATAATTTTTGAACATAACCAATTTTTAGAAGTCCTTGTACTGTCATCACTAAATTGTGACTATGTTTCAGGCGCCAGTAGCCCACGTGGCTCCAGTCGCCGTCGCCGCGCCCGTGGCCAAGTACGCGCTCCCCGCAGTCGGCCACCCCTGGCGCTAGTCACTAATTTAACTACAAACAACCTGTGGCATCGCTGATCGAGACAACGGTACGGATTGCGACGACTTCTTAAACTTTAGATGAGCTAGTTGTGTTAGCATAGAATTGTTGACGTCCTCTGGCAACAGACTTTAGTTTACAGTGAAGCGAGCTGATAAGGCTATTCGGTATTAAAGAACGAAAGCTTCAACAAAGCGTCGTTCTCGTGTTATTTATAATGTAATAGTGTAGATTGAGTCTAATATGAGTTTTATCAGCTTATATAAGTCGAGATGGAATAGATTTTTGAATGTATTAGTTTCTATAACCGTTTTCTGCTGTGTAGAATAGGTTGGAAAGATGTCTGGTTTATTTTGGATTTTTAATGGTAGTGTTTACTGATGGAGGTGTATGGATCGTGTAGGGGGTGTGTTTGTCCAATCAGCGATGCAACAAGGTCGACGACCTCGCCGAGAGCCGATGAAATTGTCCTATTGTTTATTTATTTAGTTCTGCTTTGACTGTTGCTACGGACTTGATCTTGACGCGTTGTATTACTTACATGTAAATATAATGTGTACTTAGTTTTAAATAAAACGCCATTTTTACGGTAATTTCTCTTTTATTTGGTATACCTAATGAATTAAGCAAATGGTAATGTTTTAAAATATTGTGGTATAAATACAATAAATATAAATAATATAATCGAAATACAACTTGAAAAAAAAAGTCACCGACCGATGAATTGAGGACCGCCCCTTTTTTAAGTCGGTTTTGTTAGGAAGATATGTTAAATAGGATGTTTTAAATATAATGTCTATGGTACTCTAGGTCGTTGATTAGTTAGCACCCTGCCTCTCTCTGGGATAGTTTACTCTTCTTTGTACTCGTAAATATATTTTTTATTTTAAGTAAACTAAGAACTTTGAACCCAGTGATAATTTAACAAGTTTATTTATAATTATAAAATTCGTTATATTATTATGCCTAATCCAGATTACTCAAATTGTTAATGTTAGTATACTTCGTTGCCTGACGAATCAAACTTAATTTAATAAACGAGTATACTTAATTTGATAACAGAAACAACATACTATACCTATTTGAACAAAAAAAGCCTTTGAAAATTATTAATTTCTCGTTGAAATTAATGGAAATTGCAGTAATAATTTTACCCAAACAAACTTAAATTGTGTAAACGACAGACCGTTAATTCGGTTAATTCGAGAAAGATCTAAATCGATCTCAGACCATTTCTGTGTTTTCATAAACTAGTACCAGTATGAGTAACCTAAAAAGGTTAACGAATATTTACGATTGATCTAGATAAAGCTGCCCGTACACTATGCCTAAAAAATAGAGTCAACTGTTTTATCAGCTTCATTATATTTATTTAAAATACTAGCCGTCATTATTTTTATATTGATTATCAAGTTAAATTCTTCCTTATTTAGATTTATTGTTGACCTTCTCATTGATTTTATGAAATTTATTGCAGACATAATGAAAAACTAATGAGTCCTATTTTAATTTTTACCTGTTAAGAACAAATTGGTCCAAATTAAATAAACTGCACAAAACTGTGTAACGTAAATCAAAGTAGGTGATTATTCGCTTATTTTTTTATAAGCGAATAATAACTTTGATTAAATTAGATTATTTAAAACTATTGAGATAAATCAGATATGCTGGGGCAGGTATTGTACTCTTAGAATAAAAATATCAGAGAGTAATCTACTATTTTTTTCTTACTATTACTTATTAATTAAATGACTTCTAAGCATTTCGAGTCGTTATATTATAGCGGATTAAAAAATATAATTGACTTTTCGCGTCTAAATCGCGTCGTATTGTTTCGGTAGACAAAACTTTGTATGGTGACATTCGACACTATATGGCGTCCGTTAAATTACGGTCACCGTATCTTAGGAAACCTGAGCTTAATTGCGAAAATTATCCGGTGCAAGTATTTAATGAAGTCTATTTCCGTTCCGCACAGAATGTAGGCGAATGTTTCTTATGTGCAACGTGCAATAGCGGACCGCCTTGGATTTTCTATCAGATACAAGGGTAATTTTTTTTTAGATTTTCTTCTAATATGGTCAAGAAAAAATTTTGTAAGTAAGTTAATACCAATACACCCAATTAGGCAAAGAGTACAAAGAGCTTGTAATGTAAAGAAATATACTTAGATGAAGACATATTTCTTCATGACGGATATAATTAATCGGTTTTCTCTTAATTTTAGGATATTCATAGAGCAGTTGATAGTTATATTATTAGATATAATTTAATAAAAACATATAAGAAAATTAATTATCAAACTCTTGCGCTGTTGACGTTGAAACTTTGATTTTCTTAATTTTTTTCTCTTAATTTATTGTTTTTCGAGCAATTTATTTACTAATAATATTATCAATCTGTCCTTTAAGTTTAAGAAGCTCAATTTTTCATTTTTCATGTGAAGGATACATTCAATGTTTCCTGTCCTTCTCATGGATATTCTGTTTTGCTGGGCCCACCTCGCAATAGGTCGTGCTATATGCTGTGCGCGCGGGTGCGCTCTCGGTCCGCGCAGTGACGAGAGCGAGTGAAAATATCATTAACCATTGAAACAACATAGTCAAATATAATTTTATTTATACAATATATCATAACAACAATGAATGTATCCCGTATATTCTTCTGGCCTTCACACCGATACCTTGTTCTCAGCGCGTCCCGCAGCTGAGCATGCGGCGCGCCGACCGCCACCGCCTGCGCAACCTCTCCCACATCTTCGGACCGCCATCCAGTCAGAATAGAAGCCGTTTGAGTATTACGAAACTACGATTTGGGGGGGAAGTGCTTTTGAGAGAGGATTTGGTGATGAAAATGCTTACTTTTGCTGCCTGGGTAAAGGGGGGAGGTAAATAATGGTAAGAAATAGAGACTGACATCATTTTATTAATATATTATAATCATCATATCACAACAACAATAAATGTCTTCAGCACATTCTTCCAGCTCTTCACACGGGTATCCTATTCTGCTGCGCCCACCTTGCAATAGGCCGTGCAATATGGTCAGCGCGCGGGTGGGCCCTCGGTCCCCGCAGCAAGGCGAGCGCGTCCCGCAGCTGGGCGTGCGGCGCGCCGGCCGCCACCGCCTGCGCGCAGCCGCACACCGCGCCGCGCAGACCCTCCCACATCTCCGGACCGCCGTCCAGTCTGGAGGTTCGGGGGGTGAATATTTATTGGGATGTACAATAGAACGCAGGTTATTAGTATCGCCAATTTTATAGGAATCGGTTCTATGCGTGACACAGAAAATGGAAACCAAGTACTTTGTATTATAAATATATTGGAGTGAGAGCAAATGCCGTCTAGGACGCCCTCCAGCCTGCTGGATTGACGACAGAAGCGACGAACGAACCGGATGAGGGATGTAGAGGATTTGGATGTTTAGCACAAACTTAGGGAAACCCATGTCTAGCAGTGAAC
>DVVJ01002007.1:0-10350 GCA_018234505.1 Junonia neildi neildi
TTAGGCACTGTTTTTTAATAATCTATTTTGATCACTGAAATAGACGAACACACACAATAGTATGCAGTTGTGAAACATGCTTATTTTCACTTATTTACGCTTTTATGTATGTAATTTTGTTTTGGGATCACTTTCACTATTTACACTGCGAGGATTTGTCCGTCATTCTGCACAATACAATTTACTTCTAGTACATAAACATATTTTTTGGACATAAATTAATACAAAACATACAAAAAATACACTTGAAATTGGGAAGCTAGAACTGCCTAGACAGCTGTAACACAAGAAGTGTCACCTATGCATTGCCTTAAATGAATTGTGGAGGAGAGCACTAATATTCTAGATGTAGTGGAAAACAGCAAAAGCAGTTTTTAAATTGTCAGATAATGTGGAATTTAAAGACAAGAATAGCCAACTTTCAGATTTATCTACAAAAATGAATTAAAGTTTATTTTGACATTTTTGTGGATAAATCTGAGATTGCATTAGCTATTAATGTCAGAGCATCTGCAATTTTTTCCACATTATTCGACAATTTAGAGAGCGCTTGTGCTGTGGTGACCTCTGCCTCGACTCGCCTCTCTTCAATAGAAGTGAACCTCTCCATATCAGTGTTCACTGGCCTTGGTATCGAAGAGCGACGACGGCTAGATCTCGGTAGGACTCTCGGCGTTGGTTGCGTTGTTGGTGTTGCTGGTACTGTGATATAAATAAAACTTAAATATACAACTTTGTTATAATAATAACTGATAAAAATATCATAAAATTGTAATTTTTAAGTTAGATATAAACAAATAAATGTATTTGTGTAAATATTTACTTGCGGATGGTGCTTCTGACATTTGATGAGAAGTGCTGGGTGTGGCGGATAGGTCTGCTGCTATATTCTCCTGCGGTGGAGCTTCCTCAATGACAACAGCTAGAATGGGTTCTGCTGGTGTCTAAAATATAAAATAATTTAGTAAATAACAATACTTTCTATAAAATAAAAATCCTATATAATATAAGTAAATATACCGATTGAGGAAATGGATCAACTGCTAAGCTGGAATTTCCAATAGCAAACTCCTGTCCACCCATCACCGCCACAAGCCTCTTATCCAATTCGGATAAAGAAGGCAAGCTAGGAGCTGGCCCACCACCCGTGCATCTTATTGAGGCTGAGAGCTGTGAGCACTGCTTTTTTAGAGCACACTTTTTTTCAGCCCAATACTAAAAATCCATGCATATAGGTTAGTATTTTTTTTTAAATAGTGTTATTTAGTGTTATTAATAAGCAGTTGTACTTGATTTTTATATCTTACCTTTGACCAACCTTGGCCATCTTTATTAGCGCCTCCCATAGAATTTAATGTGGTTGATAAATTCGCCCATTTTCTTTTCGTTTCGAATTTGCCCTGAGTTGTCCGTAACATCCCTTTTGCAATTCCAGGATTCTCCTCCAGGAATTCTACGAGCAACTCCAATTGGGCATGGCTAGGACGACTTGTCATACTAAACTAAAATAGCAAATAGAAAACTTTATAAGTACATAAAATATTCCACTGATAAAACTAACAAAAACTTCAAAAAATTAATAAAGTGAAATTGTATATTTACTTACGAATAAATTATATACTTTTATCTTAACACTCAATACACATGTATTACAAAATATTATAAGTTTAAGATCACAGACGGCTAAAAAGATAGTTTAAGACGAATTCTTGATTCCACCGATTCCACTTACAAAACTTTTGAATTTTAGTGTAACTTAACTACTAGTTTTTTTTTACATGTAGGCAACGATCGTAGTACATACAGCCAAAGTTAGAATTGTTTTGTAATTTAAATGGTTTTCTTCATTTAAAATGCTTCAGTATTGCGGAAATTTATTAAGTTAACAAGTATTTGTAAGAAATATATTAATAAGCATTATAATTTAAAAGATATATCATATGAAAATTCTATTACCGGTTTTATTTTCACAGTCGTAATTAATCAGACAACACAATTGCGGCGCAATATGAAGCTAACTTCACGTGCAACGAAATAATCGTAGGGCAATCCCAATTTCAATCCAATGTTGACAATAATGTTTTCAAGAGTAGCGAATCACGTGACTTCAAAATTAACATTGGAATCGCATTGACATTGGATTGGGATTGAAATTAATTTCAAGAGTAGGCCCACAGGCCCTCCACACATTGGCCAACTAGTTGGCCAACTAATTGGCTAATGTGTGGAGCAGGCAATAGACAAAAGACTATACAGTATACAGTCAATTGTCAAAGTCAATAACCTATACTTTCGTTTGTGTATCAATCACAAAATTATCAACACATTTGTTCAATTCTGATAGTAAAATATGTTATTGATGCATTGCTGCTAAAAGAATAAAGAGTGTTTAATACTGTAACACAATGGACGGCCCCCCAGGTACGAATTCAAGTAATAATGGCGCAATGGGCCCGCCACCGGGAATGCCAAGCTTTCCACCGATACCTCCGCCGGGTTCAATGGGTCCGGGAAATATGGCTCCTCCTCTTGTAGGGCCGCCTGGTTCTATGCCTCCAGTAAGTTCAACGAGTGGTCCTCCAAATATGCCACCGCCTGGAATGGGACCACCGCCCGGTATGATGGGCATGGGTCCGCCTGGTATGGGCCCTCCTCCTCCTCCTGGAATGGGCCCACCCGGTATGGGAATGGGTCCACCGCCCATGGGACCTCCAGGAATGCCGCCTCGTATGCCGCCGTCTATGATGCGTGGGGGACCTAATATGAAGGGTAATTTTAATCAAGCGATGGATATGGGACCTCCCGGCATGGGGCCGCCACCTAATATGGGCCCGCCCGGGATGGGTCCAAATATGGGGCCATGGGAAGGTCAAGGACCTCCAGGATGGGGCCGACAAGGTAGAGGTGATGGCCCACCTGGCTGGGACGACCATGGTGACGATGGGGATGATAATGATGAAGATAACGATGACTCAGGTCATTCAGGACCCTCACTACCTTCCTTATTAACTATGAAGATAGACACCCCTGAAGAGTTTAGAAACAAACCACCCACTGCTGTAGGAGGTGTAGTCCTTCCCAAGGCTCTCGAGGAGGCCTTGGCTTACAAAGATCAAAGACAAGCTGCACTAGGCGACCAAAGTGAAAAAGAAACAGGTAATTGATATTAATACAGTCCATTTTTTAAATTATTGCAATCTTTCAAATAATAATTGTTTAGTTGTAAAAAATGTTATTCAACTATAAATCTCACATGTAGAATCTCAGAAGCCACCTGAGGCACCTCCAGCGCCAGTGATCAGTACTGAGTATGACATTGAAGAGGAGGGAGATTCTGATGAAGATAACATACCGGAGGCACCCTTACCACCAGTCATATCTGAACAGGAGGTTAGTTTCTTATTTTAATTATATTTATCAATTAACTATATATAATTATCAGCAGCATGGTGGATTAAGCTCCATAACCTTCTCCCTTATAGGAGAAGAGGCCTATGCCCAGCAGTGGGATATGTACAGGCTGTTACTTACTTAATTAAAATATAATCAGGTAATTATAAAATAAAATAAAATAATTTTATTTTTATACAGTATAAAATTTTAACAATCCGGTAAGCCATTGGGCTTATAATGTGAGCTTTCATCAGATTATTATCATAAGTTTGTTGGTCTAATGTGAAGTCATAGGTCATTTTTTAAGGAATTTAATAATATATAGTCAATTTTCTATTGATTCTTTGTACTGCAAGTACTAGCAAAAATGTAACTATAGTAGTTACTATAGTTTTTTATTAATTTTATAAGCTTATGTATAGGGACTGTGAATGTGTTATGATCATATCAATATTAAATGTTTCCATTGTAACTATACAAATAGTTTAATAGAACGTACCCTCTATAATTATCTAGTATTTTTTGTAATACAACAATTTGATTTTTAATTTGACAACAATAATGTTCCAGGGCCAAGCTAACAAGGCTGATAAGAATAAACGTAAGAAAAAGAAAAAGAAGGCGGCCAAGCAGAAAAGAAAACAAAACAAGAATAAAGAAGCAGATGTTGCAGAAAAAGACAGTTCACAAAAATCAGATAAGGAAAATGAGAAAGAAGTTGAAATTGAGTAAGTTTTAAAAAACACAAAAACTAAATAAAAACCAATTTGTAATTTTAACAAAATCTTTGTTATATGAAAATGTGATTTAAACAATTCTTTAGTTATGATTCACATCTTAATTTCCAGGTATGTTCAAGAAAATATTCAATTCCATGAATTGGAACCGATGTACCGACAGTTTCATCGTATTCTGGAAGCATTTAAAATCACAGAGAAGAAAGATGATATCAAGGAGGAATTTGGCAAAGATGCTCCTAAACCTAATAGCAAGCCGCAAGAAAAAGTCACTGATCAATTTGCAGCTGATGAGGAGGCTGTTGAGGTTAAGATCCAAACTTAATAATAATTTGTAACATTTTTTGCATTTATTTTGAAGTCAATATTATGTAACATTTTATTTTCACACATTATTAGATGTAGTATGTGTTATTATGTCATTGAAACAATCTTAACTTAAAATGTTTAATATTCTGTAGAAACATGCAGCAGACGAGAAGGATCGGCTATCGAAGCGCAAGCTGAAGAAGCTGTCGCGGCTGTCGGTGGCGGAGCTGAAGCAGCTGGTGGCGCGCCCCGACGTGGTGGAGATGTACGACGTGACGGCGCGCGACCCGCGCCTGCTCGTGCAGCTCAAGGCGCACCGCAACACCGTGCAGGTGCCGCGCCACTGGTGCTACAAGCGCAAGGTACGACACGTACACTCTACCGACGTGGTGGAGATGTACGACACGTACATTTTACCGACGTGGACATCCGTTAAAGTGCTCTAGCCGTTAAGCTATGGGTCGCTTCGCATGCTGTGTCGAAATTCTTAATCTGGTGATTCTAATAAACGGTCTGAGTGATTGATGCACGAACCGACGGATCAGTAGAAATGCGGGATTGAATCCCGCTATGTTGCGAATTTTTGATTGGAGGTTAAAGTTTAATATTATTTCAATTTGGAACTAATTATTTTAACAGTATTGGGATTCAAGACTTACTTGAACTTGTTGAGATATGTTATATATTTGTTTTATTTTAATTAGTCAAATTATTTGTTCCAGTATTTGCAAGGCAAGCGTGGTATTGAGAAGCCACCGTTTGATCTACCGGATTTCATCAAGAAGACTGGTATCATGGAGATGCGAGCGTCGCTGCAGGACAAGGAAGAGACCAAGACTCTGAAGGCCAAGATGCGCGAGCGCACGAGACCTAAGCTCGGAAAAATTGATATTGACTACCAGAAATTGCATGATGCATTCTTCAAGTGAGTTCTCATACACTACAGTAACTTCCTGTAAATGCACTGTTTGGTCACTTAATTCTATTGTGAAAGGTGATAGGAACCAAATCCATCACACAGGTCCATATATTGGGAGATATACATAACAGCATTTATTGCAACACAAGGAGATTTCACTATTGAACATGAGTCATTGTTGACAATTTTGATTTTTTAACCAACTGACCAAAAAAGTGGGGTGTTATAATTATGTTAACAACTGTTATTTTAAAATCAAACTTATTTGAATTTATCTATTTTTTATTTTAAATTTAATGTCTTTAAAATGTGGTCATAAAATGGAATTCTTGTATATTCCAGAATTTTTGATCCATTAGGTCAAGTTAAACACTGGGCCAAAATTGTTATCTTTTTCGTCAGGTTTTTAGGTTAGCATATGAGCTACTTTGAAAACTAAAAAGTAAAAGGTTGAGTAACATTTTTTAAGAATAGTAAGAAATATAAAATTAACAAACAGGCCAAGTCAACTCACCTGAAGTCAAATGATCACTGCCCAATTGCACATGGCTATTTGCAGCACCAGAATAACAACCAATGCATTACTAGCTTAAAAATGAGTTTAAAGTATGACATGAAGGTAGGAAGTAAGTAACAGAATAATGGCTCCGCATCACATCAGCGAACTAGTTCGCACACGTTGGCGAATGCATTCTTTACTTTTTTTAATGACTTCTATATTCTATTAAATAATATTTTATTTTACAATTGCGGTTAGTTATACAGTATTGATATTTACAACTCATTAGGTAAGTAATTTAAGTTATGCAGTATTGATATTTTGAGGAGGTACATTAGCGAATGCATTCGCCAACGTGTGTGAACTAGTTCGCGAATGCCATTAGCGACCTGGTTTGCGAACTAGTTCGCTGATGTGTGGAGGAACCATAAGATGCAATCAATTACAAAGAGTTTTATTACGATGCATAAAATAAATGTAGATAATTATTTATTTTATTTTAAATATCAAATTGTATCATGTAACTGTTTAATGTCGTTTTAATCACGATTTTGTTTCTTAAATAGATCGGAAACACTAATGTTTAATTTAATTTTTAATTTACAGTTACCTACAATTACTTAAAAAGTAATTTTACTACTGCTTCCTTCCACCGATGATTTTAATACTTAAATCGTTAAAAGGAAGTAAAAGTAGACATCCGCTACATTTAAATATTTAATTATTATACATTATTTTTTTTATTAAATACTTGTTTAAATTTAATTGGAATACTATCTACTTATGGTCTATTTATATTTTTAAAACTGTTAACTTAATTCATGATGATAAAAAATATTTCTATCGTAAACACTTATTAAAACTTACCAACTTTAAAACAAGCCAGTTACAATTGATCCTAATTCTATCTAGAAAAATACTCTAGCACAATGACAAAAATATTTCTAAACCAAATCTGTAACACATGTAGCACAGTAGTGCATGACGCCAAGTTCCATCATTACTAACGTTTATATTTATTGTTACAGCAGCGGGCGGCAGGTACGGCGCGGGCGGCGAGGTCTACGGCGAAGGCTACGCGACAGAATACGGCGGCTGTGCAGAGTGGAGCGAATGGCCCGGCGAGCAGCACGCATTGCTGCCGCAAGACAAGCTACCCTACCCCGCATCCGGGCCCTGCTTCACTGGTACGTTACAGACCAGACCAGACCAGACTAGACTAGATCTAAGTTCTTTAGTAACGAATTCAAATAATAATAGTCCAATACGGAGTAACTACTTTTTAGTCTACGGACCTATTTTCAACGTTTCAAGGTTATGTATGCCATATTGCACCATTAACGTCGAAACGCAATACGTCGCTATATATGTGAATTGCTCTTCATGTAACCTAATTAATTTAAATTTTCTTATAATAATAATTAGTATTCTCGAACTCAAATAACAATTATTAGAAATATAGTACGCTGTATATTTATTGGTAGTTTTACACGAACTCAGCTCAGACAATAAAAACAATGTCCAGTACATCGTAAAGCAAGTGTGTACTATCTGTACAGGCTCAGGACCCATCCAGCTATGGCAATTCCTACTGGAGCTGCTGACCGACAGGAGCTGCCAAGGATTCATCTCGTGGACCGGCGACGGCTGGGAGTTCAAACTTACAGACCCTGATGAGGTACGTCATTTTACCAGTCTTACTTTCTTTTTCATTTTATTTATTACGATTTTAAATATTCAAATTCTAGAAATCAATCAAAAATTACATTGATTTTTTATTTGATTTTGATACTGAATCTTACTCAATTAATGAATCTACATAACTTTCTCACATCTTTATAAAATATTTATAAAAATACCTTCAGTTTATGGTTTAAACCTCGTTGGAACAATTTTATTAATAACCATGTTCGTTACAGGTCGCCCGACGCTGGGGCATTCGCAAGAACAAGCCCAAGATGAACTATGAGAAGCTGTCGCGCGGCCTGCGCTACTACTACGACAAGAACATCATCCACAAAACGGCCGGCAAGCGCTACGTCTACCGCTTCGTGTGCGACCTGCAGAGCTTGCTTGGGTAAATATACATACATTAATTACCGCTTTAGTATTCAGCTGGACATAACCAACTTTTTGATATCCCAACGTAGATTAGTAAATTCCTTTGTTTCCTGAAATTAAATTTTAAATCTATGGCAAGTTTCAGTATGATGCGTTATTATTTTTGCATTTGTGCAAATACGCATTTTTATAAATTTTGTTTAAGACCATTTTACTGTAAAAAATTATAAGTTACATTTGTTATATTTGAGAACATAGTTTTAATTTGCATTTCTTTTGTTTCAGTATTTCACCAGAGCAGCTGCACGCTATGTATGAGCCTAAAATGGAAAAGAAAGACGACGACTGAACCCAATTCTAGACGATTGTTTCGCCAGTCACATTCACATCTAGTTAATAAATAACAGATTTATAAATAAATTTTCGTTTCAAGCAAGCTTACATATGTAAATCAAAACTTGGATATGCCACCACATCATATCATATTTAATTTATTGCCATATTAAAAAATTAAAAGCGCAATACATTTTGTTACATCTGTTTTTGCTTTATAAACGAAATTTATTAATATGCAAATCTATAATTGCAACAACGATGATTAATTAGGAGTTCACTAATACACTACGCTTTTTTACCGTATTTTTGTTTTCATTATCGTTACGAATTTCATATAAATGTCGGATTTGATCTCATGCACATCCACCAGTGGGATTTATTTACTTACTAATGAGGTTACGTACGACTTCGTGGTTCTTTCATACACCATACATAATTTTAAGTACCAGATTTAACCAACGGTGCCTTAACACATACAGACTGTTGTTGATTTTGTATTTTTAAATAAATTAATATTGATCCGATGATATCGTAATACGTGTGTGCCAGTATTGAAAGGCACAACTATCCTACAAGGTTTCAATATCATTTTATAAATATACATTTCGCCGAAACAACTTGTATAACTCAATCTGAAAATATAAAATATTTATAAATTAGGAAAATCTAGTATTGTTCATATACTCATATAAATTATTCTAAAATATATACAAATAAATTTGAACTTATATCAATTTTCTTATTAGAGTCGACTCTATAAGATTACTGCAAAATACTGAAAAATCATCTACATACATAGTCTACATAGTAAAAGAATACTGCTATCAATTTTATAATACTGTAAATATAAGTTAATTTTGTTACTTTATAAAAATAATTAGGTATTATATTATAATAGGAAATAAGTGTTGTATGTTTGATTCGCAAATTGTTGCAATATGCGGTTAAATTAATGCATTGTTAGAATGATGACGGACATAAAAATCTATTTAGTTCAGATAAGTCCAAAGATTATAAAAATCTACATGCGTGCCCACCAATTGGAAAAAAAATACTGTGAAATCACCAAAGGGACTTCTCTTTGATATATAAACAAATAAATAAATTTTATGACCTTTGTAATAAATGCGGCCTGTGAATTTATGAGGAAGTATAGCAACACCGGGTGACGTCAACTTGTCGCTGATCTCGTGGTAAGGGATTGTCTTACTAGTTATGAAATTAATTAGTTGTATTATTTTCAATTTTTATAGCTCCTAGCATACACCGAAGATATTTCGATAAGTTTTATTTTGTAAAGTATTACTCCTCCATCAATATTATACTCATAAAATAGCCGTTCTCTCTAATGTCGAGGTGCTTGATATTGTAATATAAATATGTTTTAAAAGATGTCTTCCCCGTTTCTTGAAAAGTGAAGAGTTCTTACGATGAATGTAATTGATTTTAAGAAGAATTATAAACAATTTCTGTATGATGTTGATGATTAAATGTTCGTGTTATCAGCCAAATTGATGTACCTACCTGTCAATGTTGTATGTATTGATGGAAGATATAAAATTAAATATATATATTTACGAAATTACTTGTTGTTTCTTTTTCTTTCCAAATTAAAAACGTATTCTATTAATATATACAAATAAACATTATTTTACTAAATGAACTTTTTTCCTTATTATATTTGGCTAAGAACTTCATGTAAGATTTTAATATAACTCATATACCTACTGGTCTATGAATCTTGAAAAAATTTCTAAAAAAATACTTGTAAACTAGGTGGATACACTGTTGTGTGCCGTATTTTGAATCAACGATCCAGAAAATCATATAGATATCAGTATGTCCTACCGATGAGCATAGAGTGCAGCCCTCCAAGCTTTTATTGTTCGAAGTTAATATAGAGGTAGAGGTAGCCATTAGCGACCTGGTTCGCGAACTAGTTCGTTGATGTGTGGAGGAGCCATTAGCCTTAACCACAGAGTAGATATAGTATACAGGGACAAAGCTTCTTAAGAACGCCAAAAGTTGTCACCTATTTTGGTAGGGTTGTCACATTAGGTGAAGACAAATGAAACAAAACATTTATTAAATAGTTT
>DVVJ01002008.1:0-10348 GCA_018234505.1 Junonia neildi neildi
AATTTAATCACTTAATTCACGAGGTACATTGAAAATTCTATGCGTTTTCGCAGTTTTCATCGTAATATTTCAGGGGGTCCCGCTAGATAGAATCACGCCTTACTACAATAGTTAGACAATTACCTACTGATCATTTATAATCAGTTACTTATACAAAATTCCATATTAAACAGTTTAATAAAAATGTCCATATTGTTTAAAAAAGCAAAATGTACTCATACGAAGATGCGAAGTTACGTTAACATAACTGATTATTGATAATAATATTCGCGGATATACCTACTATCTGATTTCAACTCATATTTCTTCGCGTTATGTGCGATAGTGATCGAATTTTATACACCGGAAAGTATCAATGTCACGATTGTCGTAGTATGAAGATTACGCAGGGTGCAATAAAAGTAAATTCTAACTTCAGTATAGGGCAACATAACTCGTCATGATAGGGAACTACTATCTACTAAAACCTAGACTTGAAATTTTATTGAAATATTCTTCTCGCAGGAGATTCACTAAATCAGATTTTATTTTATTTATTCACTTCCACACACAAAATATTTCCACACACAAAATATTTTGTGTGTGGAAGTAGGAACGAAACTGCGAGGAACTAGGTACTAGTTTATTTTTTATATATAGGTATTATACAAAATGAAAAATAAAAGTGGATATTGATAACCAACTCTAGGATGATAAGAAAAGCAAAAAATATATTTCATGGCCAAACTTAATACAAACTGTAAAATTGGCTCTTTTAATTTAATTTTTCTAACCGGGAATTAATATATCCACATGAGACTAGGTACTGAATGGTGCTATTTTACAGGATTACAGTACCATTTGATAGCGAATAAGGAACAAATCCCCACCCAGAGTGGGGATAAAGATAAACGACAAACTTTTGAAAAAATATAACTAAAAATAGACGAAATTTGGAGGATAATTAAAATCACAAATTAGCTGATATCTGAATATCTTATATTCTTCAATATAGCTTCAAAAGTATTGAGAGTGTTAAATTATGATATGCAAATACGTATAACTTGTTATAAGATTTTTTATATAGTAGCTTACTGTTATGCAAGAAGGATAGAAGGACCTTGTCGTAAATCTACGTGACCCGGTGGCCTTAGTCATAAGCACGGATGGGACTCGGAGTAACTGCTGTCTTTATTAAATTAAGAACCCTCGCACCTTAACCTTTATATGAAGACTAGCAGTCCCTCGCGGATCCATTCACGTTTGTAGCTACAATTCCACTCCTATACGACTATAAACGATTCCCAATAAACGGACTGTGAAGAGTGTTTTCCCGTAAAAGTGCGACAAACATCAAAACTTACCAACTTACGACTTTATAATATTAGTAATTCTGTTATAGAATTTATTACTTTATTTATTATTTACCTATTCTTAACAATATGGCGTCCAGGTGTTAGCTTTCATTTCACGTGCAGTTTAGCGATCGATGTTTAATACATTGAAGGCTTGCATCTCGGATAAGCCTTGGCCTGCATAGTCACTCGACATGAGTGCTACGAAGAATGCGTAGGACATGTCTCTCCTAACTTTTTTATTACATTTTTATTTCATACTCCAAAATATAAACGACTTGAATCGAATCACTTGCATTTTTAAACCGTCGAGCTAAAAAATCCCAATCAACGAAAATATCGTGTAAAATTCAACTTAATTTTGGAACCTTTTCCCTAGTGATATTTTTTTATCATCTATAAACCTTCTTCAATAAACATGCTATGTTACGCAAAAATATTTTTTTAAAGTCGAAATACTCAAACATACATACATACGTAGCGATTCGTTACAATACGTCCATCCTAAATGGTCATTAAAAGTTATACAACAATTAAAAATAAATAAATCAACAATCGAACGGAACAAATAATGCAGCATGACCGTAATAAGTAACGGGTTGTATTTGCATCGCTATCAGACAAATATTCTTCGTTTTATCATTACAAACTACTAAGTGCCTATGTTTAACCTCACATCGGTAGTAAACAAGTACGATATGTCGAGTAAAACTTCTAACCCTCGTGGAAAGATGTTTATTTTACACAACTTGTGTTTTAAAATTCTTTTTTAAATTTAGGTTTTAGCTAAATCGTTGCAACGACATCCATTTTTACGGTCAAAGATATCGTAAGTGCAAGAATCGTGTATTATCGAATCCTTAAAAATTTCCATAAGGCTGGCGACGCTAAATAAGGACGACAAGCTTATATGGACATTATGTAAGATAAGCGTTTATTCTCGTATAGGTATTTTAGAATAATTAGGTAAGTACTTTAAAAACACCTGTGAACAAAAAAAATATAAATAGTGAATTCATACGAAGTAAAGTATAGGTTTGCTAGTGAGTACTGAGTAGTGACTTGAATCATTTGGCTCATTAATATAATAGGATTCAATTAACTGCTGCCCATTTGGTTAGCTGACTAAATGATGGTAGGGAACAAAGGTGTAATACAGATAAGGCTCAGACTCGGCGGAAGTTGCCATAACATACTCTTTGTATTCATCATCGAAACTTGCTAATGTCGCCAGATATTATGAGCTAGCTGTGCTTCACTTCACCCACGCTTAAATTGCATATCTTGGCGCTCTAGGCGAAAATGTAATGGAGCCCTTAACATTTTTTTGGATTATATATTAGGATTGAAATAAAATAATACATTATAGCCATTAATGTGAAGATTTAGGGTCTTATTATATATATATTTTGTTCCGCTGTCACTCCGCAACTACTAAACCGATTGTCATAATTTTTGCACACGTATAGAAAGTTAATATTATGTTATAATACGACTTTTAATCCCCCAAAAATGAGTTCTCGAGAAAACAGTGTTTTGCTTACCCAGAACGATAAACGACATCGATGTGGTTGCAGCCGCGGGCAAAAGCTAGTAAAATTTGGACAATAATTGTATCTTTGAAATATACATACATAATATTTTAATACATTTTTGGCGCCCCCTGAAATCGAGACCCATAGACAGCGACCTAGTTCGCCTAAATGCAAAAACGCCCGTGATGTTTATAGTTAGTGCACTACTATAGATTGTAGTATGAAGTTGTGTAACCTATACTTTTTTTAGTTTTATGAATTTTGTTTCAAAAATATTTGATTTATTTATTGTTTACATGTTATCCATTCCGATCATCACTGCATGCAATTTAGATAATTATGATGATAAATTATTTTTATTTTTATTATTAAATATGACACATGTACGTCCTACGTCAGTAGGATTATGTACGTTAAAGACACGAATTCATGTGGTGATCAGACGTCTAGCCAGGTCACCGAATAATTTAAGACTTCCCTTAATGAACTAAATTTTCTAAACGTTTTTATCTTGATTAAATACGTACTACGAAAACTACTAGAACTACTTAGTACAAAAGCTAACGATTAGTATTTATTTATTTGAGATAAATAATTTTATTATGATATGTTACGTTTAAGAATTTAGTTTCAGAGTAGTATTTTGATAATATAATTATTATATAAGGTTCATTGTTTGTTATATCTAGCAGTCGAGTTGAAAGGGTCTAGGGTCGCGCCCCGGAAGGCATACTGCACCCTTATCGCGTCAGACACACTTTGCGTTATCTCTGGATTTATGTGTTCGCGCCGCTACCGACACAAATCAATCATCTGCAGTTACTACATACGAATAACTTGTTGCTATTTCAAATTAATGAGCTCCGGTATCGGGACCGAACTTTTTTTAATACATAGTTTGTAAACGATCTGGCAGGTAATGTGATATTAAATTATCACTAACGCATTCACATTTGCAGAACTCCAGAAAAACGAATAAGGCTAGAAGATGGTAGGAAGTTACGGATGCAATTGAGAGGTAAACAGTATCTCTCACACAAAGGACAAAACGTTGCTACAAACACTAGCTGCTTTAAGCCAATTTTTTGTTAGTGTTAACTTATCGCGGTCTGGCTACACTGTATATAGTGTTTTTCATATATTAATATAATCATGTTATAGGTATATTCATCACTTGTATACTCTTCAGGATAATGAAAAGATCGATTCAATTAATAATTTAAATTTAGATGACAAATAAAGGGTTTTTTTTGGTGCGATAATTACCTCATAAATGTTTCCTAAAGTAAATTAAATATTTGTACTTAATCATAAATTCTAAAATTCTCTTGTCAAAATTTTGTAATTTCAACCTCAGCATGTTTACAAATTCGGCCCTGTATCATACAAAACTGAAGCAACTGATGCAACATTGTATTATATTATATAGATAATTTACTTTAATTAAACTTATGACTAATGCCTCAAGTATACTATGTCAATCAAAAATACTTGCGTTTGTTATTTTTATATGCAAATAATCTATAGACACTCTAATCATTGTATAACATTAAAAAAGTGCATGCACAATACCTATATTTAGTGAAAGTAACATTTGTTTTCATCAGTTTTTTAAAAAATGTTTAAATACAATTTTCTAACTCTGAAACTTAAAAAAAAAATAATTATTTTTAATGTAAATCATGAAATTCATAAATTTCTTCATATAATAGCAGTATGTAGTAACATGTATGTAGTAACATCAGATATTGTCTTTATATTTTAATCACAACATGGGCACAGTAAACAAATTTTAATAGTTATCTATGGTTATAGTAAATTATAATAAACGATCTATAGTCAAGCCTTGAAATCCTATACCCTTACTGGTCAAGCCAATCCACCCTATGCCCCAATGCAATCAAAATCCTGAATCTACCACCATGAACCCACCACAGAACTCATTTATTTTAAGCTGTAACTTCAGTATTTAGTTCATTGTTAAATTTTATTGGTACATGATATATACTTATTATGACTCTTATGACTCATGATAGTTCCTTCCATAATAAAGAAGCTATTAAATACAAACAATTATCAAATCTCACTTGCATTTCCTATGATATAATAAAACTTCTGTTTTTTATTTTCGTCTTTTTACTACCTGATTATGGCGAACTAAAATGAGGGTTATGATTTTGACCTGTATTTATATGCGTATGGATGTTCATCTGTTACCTCATAGTAGCTAACTTCTAAACTAGTTATTGGACAATTGAGGTGTTGTTTGAAGCCTCTTGACCACTTGCTGGTTATAGGCTATGTGACTTCATTTTTGTCATATCTTCTAGTTAATTCTAGTTAATTTTTTTAATTGTGTGCTGCAATTCATAATAACTTTTATGTGTTTAAGTCAAAAAGCAACAAAAACAAAGAAAGTCATTTAACAAAGAAAGACAACATTTACTGAATTTAATTATTTCCAATTATTTTACATTTAAGACCCATTAGGTAATAAAAACTCCTAGTAAAGTATTTATCTAAATTCAGTTTTTCATGACATATTGAAGTATTGTAAAGTCGTAGATATCGTAAACAAGCCATCGCCAGGTATATTTTTGGTATATAGTATTATATCTATACTAATATACTAAAGAGAGAAAGAAAAATTTGTATGTGGAAAGTAATTTCTCCCGAGTTTTAGACCACTGAACTTATTATAGTCATTAAAGTATCATTTTTGGAAATGTACATAAATCCAAACGATTTCCTATTATAATTTATTTGTTTACTTTTATTAATTTAATATTATAGCGAAGAATATGAGGTTAATACAATAAACATAGTATGTTAAGTGTTGTACTTGTTAGTTTACATGTATGTACTATGATAATTTTGTAAATTTAAAATGAGAGTAACTTAAAGTCAGTTGAAGGTGAACACGTAAGAATAGGGAATGTCATAATTTAAGTTTTTTAATTTTTTATTATTTACCTTTTAAATTACACCTATGTAATATACTTTCATTACCAAACACTTGATTTTCCTGAAACCGATTTCACAAAAAAACATGCTTTAAGTTTATAATCCCATAAATATTATATTTATTTAAAATAGTTCTATTCTTTGCATGTCCTCTTCAAGTGACGACATTTTGTAAAATTTTCTTTCTTTATATTATTGTTCACTGACAATTTATTAAATGACAAACATACATTTTTACCTTTAACTTTAAAATTAGGTAAAGAAGATGCTACTGTTACCATAAAATTAACATAAAAGAAAGTTACTATCATCATGAAGTGCACTTTTATTACTGCATTTGATACAATGTTTATTTTTTAAGTTGTTATAACTTTTAAGCATTTCTGTGCGACCTACCAATGTCATTTACAGTTGTAAACAAGAAAATGGTTGTCGTCCCCTCAGTTTTTAACTTTATGTCTACATATTTTAAGGCACACAGTTACCTTTAATATACTCAACCTTAAAATATTCAATGCAATATCAACACAATTTTTACAATAGGAACTTACATAAAAAAAAACATTGATTATTATATGCTATGTTTGTCCCTTTTGTATGGCTGTTATGTACAAACATAAGACAAACTCAGCTAATGAATTATTATGATATGCCGGGGTATATTAAAACTCCAAATTAAAATTCGTAAATTGTAGAAATGCCAAACATTTAAACAAACAGAAGTTAGTAAGAATTTCAAGTTAATAGTCAATAATAATTTTACTACACTTAAATTAGATTCATGAAAAAATTTCACTACCTTTTAATCTTTTGTTTAATTATTTTACAAAACTAGTTACAATAAGATTATATTTGTGAAAAGCCTATTAGGTGTATTAAGAAAAAAAAAGTTATGCCTGAGAGTTTAAAAAATTTGCCATTACATTTTCAGTTAAGCAATATGGGTGATGTGATAATAAGTTACTAATACAATAGTATACAAGAGATATCTAATCTAATATGATCTAAGCACGAGTTCATTGTGTTCACGGCATTCATTCATAAACTGTACACGAACTGTCAAAGTAATCAACGACAAAAACAAAGGACAGTCTGGTACTGCTAACTTGTCGAAAGACCTACATGGTATTGTACGACCGGGCCAACCTTGCACTAGTCTTTTACGCACTCGAGAAACTATATCCATCTACATCTGGACAGGAAATCTTTAACTTCTTAGGTACCACCTGTTCATCTCGGTGACAACAAGTCACTATCACTCGAAAACGATACTAACTGAGTACACTTATTATAAATTAAAGTAATCTACTATAAAAAACAGCTCATATTGATAAAATGCTTTTAAACAGTACGTACCGATCTTAATTTTCAATCTTTCTTCTACTCGCACTTTACGCGTTTCGTCCGCCATGTTAAATCCATAACTGTTTATCTCTTTCATCCGCTGTTATCTCTTTCGGAACGAGCCCCTCGGCCGGCTTGTCCCGCCACTTCCGGAGTGTCGTAATGTTCTACTTGAGCCTGTTTTTAACAAGCTCTAAGTAACTGGGCAGTTCCGATTTGAACACAAGAAAATATGTAAACAGTTTTATTTCCCCACATTCTTACGAATTTATAGCACAGTTAAAATCGAATGAATTTTTACTTGCATTGCGCATGTGCTCAATACGTGCACTTAATTTTATCAATGAATGCACTTTACGTCTACCTAGCACAAGTATTCACTTCACTGGATTATAAAGCAAAATATAACTCATATTGGATTTGACTTGGACAGTCACAGTTGTAATTTGATTTACACAACACTTCGTCAATAAAATATTTGTCTCATTGAATGAACAAAAAGTATGAATGGACAATTACGTCACGTCATAACTGCGCCTGCGCGGTAGAAGATTCATGGACAGACAGCCGATACACTATAGCAACTGACAATTCTAGTGTGACAACAACCTTCTATATCTTGTGTCCATGGTTAAATTTTTAAAATAGATATCTATCTATATAAAAAAACAAATATAATTAAAAATATATTATATTGTATATTTGAATATCTACTGAATAAAAAGTAGATTTAGTGGATACTTTGTATCTAATATGAAATAAATATCTATGTTTTTATTTAAAATAAAAATGTTTTATCTGTTAGAATTTAAAAAGTAAAACTTGTCTATGATTTGTTGATAGTATAGCCAGTTTAGGTTTTTTCCTTAAATTTAGGGAAAATTATTTCTTTTTAACAAGTACTAAAACGAAGTTATTGATAAAATATGTATATACGCACTGACTTCTATAGATATGATTTCATAATTTTTAAGTTAATATATATTTTTTAAAGTATGTTTATTTTTATACGAACCTTTTTTGTATTCAAAGTGTGATTATTTAAAACTGACTTAGGAAATTATAAGTATAGTATAGATATAATATAAAACACGAACGATATATTCTTAGAGAATGTAGCCATAGTATGTGACCTATTGGGGGAGGGGGAGGGTGTTTCATACTTGTCACAGAGTAGAGACACAGTAGAAACCTAAAAAAAATGTCACAAAAATTCATAATTGTAAATACTATCAACGTGATAAATTCATTTATTTACGTGACAGGAGGGTCTTAGTATTTACTACGGATACTACCGTTATGGTATATCTTAATCCTAGTCTAGGTTAGTCAGTAAAGCTCGTATCGGTGTGAAGTGACAATTATTGTTGGGTATCGGGTATTGGGTATCGTACCGTGAGTGAATTCGAAGCTTTCCTCCTTTCTTTAATCCTTCCCTTACCATTCACATTTTTTCTTCGTACATTTACTTAAATCTTTAATTTTAAAAGCTTATTAATGTTCCTAACTTAGGAGTTTCTTGTCTTAAATTTAGAAGATAATTATATGTATGAGTGGGATGGATTTTTTTGATTGGGGGTATTATACTTCAAGGGGTAATTTCAGGACCTTTTTATAAAGCCCTGATTCTATTCATGGTAGATATATAATAATAATAGTAAATAATATTAGGTCATGAATTTAATACCCCAAGTATATGCGACTTTTGGAAGACGTCGTTGAATATTTCATTAATCTACTAAAATGATTAGTTTATTTGTTTTTGAAAGAGAGAATATGAAATTGATTATCTATTGTAATACCGTAAAATTTTATTTAAAATTAAGGGATATTATATTAGACATATATCTGATATTATAGATAGAAATATAAAACTTTCCAATTACAACTGATGATTTTATGAGTTAGGTGGTAAATAGCTTTGTGAGTTGGTAACACTAAGTTCATAGACATTCCACATTAGTGTAGAGTGTAAACCAAAGAGTATATAATATCTACAATAAATATGGAGTAAGCGAAGAAATGTCATTTGTCATTTCAGTTTTTCAAAATTCAAATCAAAACCTTCAATTGAGTAACTTTTGTTTTACTAAATTAAGAACTAACTAACTAACTTTTGTTTTTACATTATTAAATAGTAAGTAGATACTTAGGTTTATCATGTATGACAATTATTCACACAAAGAAGACGGCATTGCTTATGTTGATGAAAACATACCAGGCCCTGAAGACAAGAGTAATGAGTACATTAGTTTAAGAGAACAATTCAATTCCCAATTAACACACAGTTGTGATTGTGATATAAAATGTGAACCAGGTTCTTGCAAGTGTCTTAATATTTCTGGTTGCGTAAATTATACTTTCAGTGAAGAATCTTATAACTTAAAGATTTGTCAAACAAATAAACATAATGATGTGTTTACATACCCGATTTTTGAATGTAGTGAATATTGTAAATGTTCTGAAAAATGTGGAAACAGGCTCGTCCAATATGGACCTATAGATTCCCTGTATGTAGCATCATGCACAGAAACATCAAAAGGCTTAGGTTTATTTACAAATAAATTTATTGCTAGAGGAACATTTATTTGTGAATATGCAGGTGAAGTCATAACTAAATCGCAAGCTATATGTCGTCACCGTTACAATCAGGTTAATGGCAATATGAATTATATTTTTTGTTTAAATGAACATGTTAAAGGGAATATTATCCAAACCTTTGTAGACCCTAGTATGTTTGGTAACATCGGTAGGTATATAAACCACAGTTGTGAACCAACATGTGAAATAGCACCAGTCAGAGTCAATTCTCCAATACCAAAACTTGCTATCTTCAGTTGCGTGGATATCCATGTCAATGAAGAAATTACATTTGATTATGGTGCTAATTATCCAAGTAATTCCATTTCTGAAAACTTAGATAAAAGAAAAACATGTATGTGTAAAAGTAAGAAATGTAGGGAATATATGCCATATGATGTTTATCTCTAAGATGTGGTCCTGACATAATTTTTTTTTCTGTGGGCTGACAGTTTTGAATGTGCTTAAATGAAATTCAAATCGTTGTTGTGCGTGCAATACTGCATAACTAGTCTTTTTTAGAAGTTCAAACTTAGAATGAAATACTATTGTATTTGGGTTTAAATTTCAACTTGTGTTAAAATGTAGTTG
>DVVJ01002009.1:0-10347 GCA_018234505.1 Junonia neildi neildi
GAAAACCCATTCTTGAAATCGTGTTGAAGTCAATGTTACAAAAAGTTTGGCAGAAAAAGATTTTCCCTGTACGTAGTGAGAATTCTTTTTTATTTTTAATCGTATTTTCGCGCTCGAAACAAAGGAGACGATTTTCAATGTTATCAGGTCAATACTTTAAAATCTTTGCTTAAAGCTTCCAACCCAAAAACTTTATAATCGTTCATGCATTTTTTAACACTCGTTTTCCTAATATATCAAGGACCATATTAAGATGGTCGGTCGTTATTACCTTGAGTCGCTCATTCCAGTTTTAGTCTTATGTTTGTTTATTTCTTCGGACGCTAAAAATTACGTCATACCCGGCATTCGCATCGCTATGAGCTGTATTTCGGCCGTGTCAAGTCCGCAAATAAACTTGTGATGCAACAAACGCACAAAAGTCCATGTCCCATTAGCTTTTTAATCTTCGAATTTTTCGGATGACGCCTTCAATATAGGTCATACTCCTATTTTAAAACTTTAAACAGTATTACGAGTTTAATGGTTTATATTTAGGAGCTGATTGAAACGTTTCGAAATTAACGTCGTTAAAATAAATGTTGCCAATTTTGAATGAAGTCATAACTATTTTGTGTGTCCTATATATGTATAAAGTAAGGTTTTTGTTGGTTGCCTTGTCACATACTGAAGATTTGAATAAATTAAGATAAGTCGCAAGGTTGACGTCGTCACGACGTGTGCTCGACTATCATTTGTAGCAATTGTCTTTATTTTTGTAGGAACCAATTTGGCTAAATGGTCTTCTGTATTCTAGATATACCTGTATACTTTATTACATATGCAATGGTTTGTAGTAAAATATAATTATTTACATAACTGGTTTTTACTCGCGGTCACTGCCGTATCGCAGTTGGATTAGCGCCACATTTAGCGTGAAAAGTTGACCTATGTTTATGTATTAAAAGTGTACTTTAAAGGTCAAATGACCCGGTTATTATATTTTTAACTTTACTTGTTGGAGATTTATTGATTGTTATCCTTTAATGAGGTTAGGTAACTTTAATTTTTTACCAAAAATATTATTTCTACCTTAGGAGATACAAAATTGTCTCATCGATTTCTTTTAAAGATCAAAACCAGTATAAAGTCAACCACGATCCGGATTTCAACTAACCTTCTGACAATTTTTACGTTGCATTTTTTGTGTAACAATCTTTATTCTTTTAAATTCTAGTCTTGTGATAGGTACGAATCAAAATATAGTCCTATCGAATAAAAAAATATGTACTTTTGCTTGTTATTAGTGTAACTTTATTAAAAAAATTATGTACATCATCTTTTTAGAAATCATAATTTTAAAAGAAGGAACCAATTAAATTTTTCTCCTGATATTCTCTTATTGTTCGCAAAAACGGATCTAGTTTGTCACAGTCCAATTCGCATTGTCAACATTTAATGATAATTTAGCTTGAAATTTATTGGGATATAAAAATGGGGCGTTAACATAGGTGTGTCAAATGTTCCTTTAGAAACTTGTTGAATACATGTTTTGTAGCTATTTTCATTCCTTTGTTATGTTGATTTACGTGGTCTTGAAAAATATTTTTGAGCTAATGTCATAAAGTTGTCATCATATAAAATTAGTTTATTTTTAATATCTAAATGTTTCATTAAAATAGGCATAATATATGATAGTTTTGATATTATTTCACTAGGTCAACCGTAGTCCACTGACACTAGCTCATACATGATTTGCTCGACCGGGGAAGTACTCGTACCATACTCTTAAAGAAATTGGGTGTAAACTGTAAAGTAAGCAGTTATAATTACATTTTAGTTCTAACATTCCCTCTACCACGCTCATCCATTCATTTTTAAGACGGGAATGCATTTTTATCTTCTCAGCTGCTGAAAATGTTCATAAGCGAAGATGATTGCTTATCAGTTGAACAGCCTGTTTATTTGCTTGCTTTAAAAATAAGAGTATTATGTACATTTTCTCAATGGATCAAGTGGTAAGAATTTCTGTAATCAGATTCCGCAGAAGGAATATGTTACTTTGTCATGTCTATAAATTGCATTAGGTAAAATCCAATTTCAGTAATGTATGCCGACATCCACCAGCATCCTACAGAATGTTATCGTGTAGTCTATAAAAACGGTAATTGACATATTATCTTCCGCAAAAAATTGATAAAGTTCGATTTTTCCTTCTAAGGCTTGGCTTATGTATCAGAAAAAGAAATTTTATTTTTAACAATAAATCGCCAGAAAGCGTGCGAAAATGTTTTGCGTAAAAATAAGTTTTATTTAATTGTATAATTAGCATATAGAGATATCATTTACAGTTACTGAGAGATCAACAACAAAGATTTTCAAATTGTATTTTTATGAGCATTAAAAGTATTAATTCTCTTTCAAAGCCTTTTCTTTGAAATTATTTTTTAACCTAATATAATATCCTCTCATCCGCTTCCTCCCCAAGCGTGTGACCGATATGTTCTGCTTGATTCAATTCAAGCGTGGCTACGTCATATGATATCTTTTATTTTGCTTTTAAAAGTAACTTCGTTGAAGCTTTTATCGCTATGAAAACTTTTATGGGTATAATAACATTTCTTATATTGCGTTAGCGACTTTTATTTTTTATTCCCATGTAAATATTGTCGTTGCTTGATAAAATACGGTACTCTTGTATTTTACTAAATACGTCAATAAAACAAATAATGTTTCCTGGGGTAAAAACTCTTTCTTGGTAGTAAAAATTATTATTAAATGCGTATTAATGAACTAAAACCGACAAGTTGAAAATGAAAAATGACTAAGTCGCATTGTTGCAGATGTTACTATAATAAAGGAGACGCAAAACCACAACTCGATAACAATTCGCTTGAACAATTTCATTTTACACTCAACAGTAGCAAAAAATAAGCACTCAAGATACGTAGCATCGGAATGGTCAACGTCCCCCGTTTGTGCGCCGTCAGCTGAACGGAGACCAGATGAACCGTGGGAAGATTCCGGTTATTGTTTACTGAGCATTGAACTATTGTATGTTCACTAATAGACATCTAACCTATATCAAAAGTACGAGGATGTGTGGGCAGAACTGATGCTGGAAAGTATTGTTCGGGTTGCGCAATACAGACTCAAGAATGGCACCCAATCAATTCGTTCCAGTCAATTTTTTGAGATAAATGCTTGACGTCTCTGATTTTGTAATCGTTTGAACGTAATGGATTCTGTTCATTAGTTGATATGAAATTATTAAACGTCCGTCTTGTCTATTTCAATTGTCCTAAACTCTTTAGAATCTCATGTAAACTGCAGAAGTTTTCAGTTTATTATCTTTTGATAATTATGGAAGTTAGTCAGAATTGTGGAACCACGTCATATGTTTATGATATTATATTTTATGTTTAAAGATTGCAAAATCTTATGCGCATTAGCTATTGCTACTGGAAGCTAAATATAAAAATGCAATCAGTGCTCTAAAATTAGCCCAAAGTATACTTGACTTTAATAAGAAACTACGTTAAATTAAAACTGCATGTTTTATACATAAAGCAACACCATCGCCTCTAAAATTTCATATTTACTAATAATAAAAGTTAATTATAAAGATTGCTCGTTCGTATTTCATAATGTTTGATTACTGGCATCGTCATTAGTCGTACAATGACTTGCTGCTTTCTTTTTTTTTGTATTTCTCACACATGGAGGAAATGTCACTCGAAGGGCATATTGTTATGATTGCGTCAAAATAAAACTCTTTAGAACTTTGTAATTGTAATTTTTAAGAACGTGCAGTCAACTCTGTTTGTAATGCTTCAAACATTTAATACGACACGGTTCTAACATTTGTGTTTGTATATATACTAATGTATGCGTGCTGTACTGAATGCCCATGACTTATATTTGAATAAGAAATACTACCTTCCAAGGAACCAAAACATGTTATGGCTAACAAATCCATGCGTCCGTATAAATAATCTCACGTGGATTGCTCGAATACCGTTCCTTATTTTGCCTGGTGTTATTTACAAAATTCGTAAAAACTATACATACAGCGTAACCGAGAATCTTCAAGTTTTAAGATTCATATCAAGTCGCTGGCGGAAAATTTAAAATAAGGATTCGCGATACGTGAGATAAATGTTTAATGTAGGCATGTTTGGCTGGAATTGGGATTTTTTTAAAGTTACAGAAGAAAATAAATTTAACTGATTCTGACAAATCATACACGTGCTATCAAGTTGTAACAAACAATTTGGTAATTACGACAATTACTTCGAAATCCATGGTCGATTCTAAGACTCTCTAATATTCTATAGGCATTATAACCCTCGTGACCCAGAAGATTCAAACTTTCTATTCTTATACAAAACCTAATGGATCTTAGTGTATTCCCTCGGTGGCTGTGTACCTGTCGGCGGTGATCGATTGAGCCTCAAAAGATGAAAGTTACTAAAAGCATCTCAAGAACAACGAAAAGTTTGTGCGAACTTAGCCTTTCTCGTCTGAAGAACTCAGTGACAAAACTCATCTGTTCTAATTGGTTGATTTAATTGCCATGTACGATTTAGCTTAAAGTATATTTTTGAACAGAAGTAAATTAAATTTGTGAATGAAATGAAATGAAAATGAAAACGTCTATGGTTCAATGTATGGAAAAATTTTTAACTACTGTACTTTTAGATTAATAAAATGTCCATCATTCAAATGATCGATTTTTCAATTAACGGCGTGATAAGTTTGTCTTTTTTTAGCGTCGATATACGTAGATATAGAATTCATAACTAATTGCTTTATCTTTTCTGTGCTTGGTCATGTCTATAGATCTAGATCTAGTCTGGGCTCTGGTAATTACATGATTTCTAAGGAATATCTAAAACTTAGTTTATTTATATCAAGTTCATGCAAACGATAGACACAGTTCTTTGTTCAATAAAAATCTCGTAGTACATGACTTAATGTTCAACTTTATTGCTATTTCTACTATTCCGTTATTTAGGTTAACGCGTCTGTAGACCTCGTTACTTGAGAAAATCCTGTGTATTTTGTTTTACGACGTCTTTACGTATTCTTTTGTTGGTTTCCTTTTGAGAAAATAATTTATGGAACAGTTGGGTGTTCGTAGTTCACTTGTTTGGTGTGGTTTCTTTCAAGATCATTAGTTTTTATTTTATATCTACGGTTCTGTTTAACAAGAAAAACAAAAAATCTTTATAATGATGAAAACATTTTCGTTTTGGAAAAAATGTTTTCCTATTCAATTTTGGTTTGGTTTGGTACAACGTTGTATGAATTAAGGAGAAAACGCGAATAGATAATTCATATACGATAATCATTAGCTCAGTTTTCACTTGGATAATAACCTTATGCCTAATGAAATTTAAAAGGCTTACGAGAAATTGTGGTAGGCAAGACTCTCTCCACATTATGTTTATTAAGACAGTAATTACGTTAGCACGTCAGATTTGTGTGATAAATCGTTGTGGGGTACCCGGGTCTAGTATGCCATTAGTGGATCCTTTCTCTTGAGCGGTTTACTTAGGTTAGTTTAAAGAGCCTTGATTGAAATTAGCAATGTATTTTCAAAGCATTACTAGTAACTCAATTATCCTTAACTGTAACTAAAATCTGTGCCTTTAAAGTTTGGATAAAAAGTGGATTCTGGTGCGAGGTTCATTTTTAATTAGGAACTCTGTATAGGTACTAAAGAGGACACCAGGTCCTCAAGATTGAAGAGAAGCATTGTGTTGTGTTCCGACAAGCACTTGGTCGCAACTTGACTGGCATCTTTCGAGAAGTCTTCATCTATAGTAAGTTGTGGTATAAGATCTGAAAATTTAGAATTTTATTTTATCTCAGTATCGGTAGGTACTTAAAAAATCACCGATCCAATTTAATTCTTTGAATCAATTTCTTACTTATACTATTGTAGCTCAAACTCTCTAAACGTTGAATTAAGAATAAGATGTAAAAGCCAATGTTATGATGATCCATTCGTCATTCATGAAGTCATACTTTTAAACTCGCAAATAATTTAAATAACTTACATATTTTTGAATAATGAGCTCTAGTGAGAATCTCTTTGCATAAAGTAGTAGGAGTTGATGTATGCAGTCGAAGGTACAAATGGATGTGTTATGATTGTAATACATGATAATCATGCAAATGTAAGTAATGCTATGCGCATTTACTTAGTGACGTCCTATTGACTAGAATGCTTTCGTGAGGACTAGTGGAACTCGTTCCCTGGTGCAAATAGATAATGTGTACACATGTTTTAAACGAAACAATTATGAAGTTTCTTCGCAGTAAAAGGTTCTATTATGGTTGGGAAATTTTATGTAAACAAGTAAGTTGGAGTGTTGAAACGTCCATTTATTATGTTAATTTTTTGTTTACAAAATTATGGATCCTCAAAAATACATACATATAGGTATAATACACGACGAGCAATTTCTTCTGTAGTATCCATTGAAATATTCTTCGAATTTGCTAATTCGCTTATTTCGTTGAAAATTTTATGCCAACAAAATGCGTTTGAGGAAAATTTATTCAGCTATTTAATGTTGATCAGCTTTTACCACTTTGTTTGGATATCTTATCCGTGCAATGAATATTCATGAGATAGCGCTTTAAAATTCAAATTTTTATCTTATTTAGCTATTATTAAGTAAGGGCTTAATAAATGTTGCTTGTAATGTAGAGGTAGTTGATTAGTTATAGAGACCACAACTTCAGAATGGTTATCAATATGCCAACAGTTAGTTACAGTTTAAAAGATTTTATTATTAACCCGTTACAAGATGTTGCACAAGACCGATGCGTCACATACTAGTTCACTCTATTAATACCTATTGTAAAGAAACTTGACCTTTATTGTAGTAAATAAGATGCATTAAGTGCTCCGAACGAGTGGGACCACTTCTGGTACGGTATAGAAATGTTAACTTTCCCTGTCCGAACACTTTCGACTTCGTTTCAGCGGATAATAATAACACTGACTCGGCTGATTGGACACGCATATAAATTTGCGTTTTATGGTCTTCTATTGCTATGTCTGAGTGTAGATTCGGAATAACAAATGTTTTTATTGGTATAGTCGCTCTTAGATATGAGTTATCTATGAGAATATGACTCGTTTTAATATCTTTTCTCTCATTTAGATTTTGCAGTTTTATAATATTAGTAACCTAATGATGCAAGGGAATATTGTATTATTGTCTTAATTATATATGTACTATCTAATATCGATTTAAGAGTAACTATAGTTTTGAATGTGATTACTTTTGTTCGAATATCGATAATGTTTAAGAATTACAATAACTGTTATGTTTTTAGATACAATTTTATTATATATAGGACATTAGTAACGGGAATTCCAAAACATTCAAAAGATCCGTTTTAATTTTTATCAGAATCTATTATATCTTTTTTATAACTTAGCTTATAGCGATCAAGCAATTTTAATTCTCGCGTATATTTCTCATCGACAAATCGCAAAAATATTTGTAATAAACTAGCCAGCAAAGAAAGTTCAATATATACCAGTGACAGATTTATAGGTATTCCTCGTATTGTCACTTCATAAATAATTCAATTCAGACTCTCAGCACGCATCTCGCTCACGAAGTAACAGAATTGTCTGTACTGACTATTCCTTACACGTCTATAGGTTTTTGCACAACTATTAAACCCTCTGTTAAAATGGCGAGCCATTAAGTACAGTTAGGCGGTAAACTGAAGAGCGATGACAGAACCGTAGGGTGCCCTGAATTGTTACGTCAAACGATACCAGCTATGACAAGACGTATCCTGTTGTTAAATCAATATTCCCGTCAGATGCTTTCGAACATAACTGTACCGATGTTTTGTTTTGATGTATGTCTCAATTAGAACAGCGATTAGGTTGTGTACTGACAGCTCAATTAGGGTTCTGGGATTAAACGAATTAAGGGCACGGAGAAAGTGTTAATTAAAGATAGGTACATCTCAAACCACATGCTTGTCATCTTTTACTTTCCCTTTAGTATCTTTTGTTCATGCATTATCATTTAATATCAACTTTCGTTCTGATTTTGTTGTCCCAATTTTGGTGAATGCATTATATTCGTTAGTTTTAGCAATTATGAAAATAACAAAAATATCGGTGTTTATGTCGTTGTTACAAGTGCACATATCATTTGAATAAGCAATAGGCATTGTATTCATTCATACGGTGTTAAAGACATGACTTGACTCATCAACACGTAATAGTAAAGTGGTATTATTGGGTCAAGGTTAATTGAATTATATAATTGCACATTATCATGTAATGCGACTAATTTTGAAGTACCGGATGATGTTGTTTCAATTTTACTTTACTTTGTCAATTTTTACTAAAATGGTGATTTACAAAATATTGTTAGACTAAAAGTAATCACAGAAATGTTACTTGAGATATCTGTATTGTTAAAAATGAATATATATAATAGTGTTATTAATAATTTAAAAATGTAATTTGTGATAGATAAAATGCGCTGGATTGTACAATTTCAAATCCCATTTATTACCAGAATTCAGTTTATTTATTTTACTAAGAAAAAGCTCTACTAAACGAGCGAAGGTTAACTACTTCAATAAATAAGTCAATACTTATTAACGGTTATCCGAAATATATGTGGTATTCTATCGTGGGTAGTCTAAAATACTCGTTAGATTATTTAATCAAACATAATTTGTAAAATTGTTTGTTACGCGTAGGCGCAGAATGGTTTCTTTTATTATATTGAAGTTGTTTTTTTTTAATATTCATTATAATTATTTCCTGTGATGAATATTCTTCTTGTTATGTTCGATACATCCTCTATTGCCGTTTAGAAAAAAACGTGATTCCGAAGAGGAAAATGTATGTTTGAAATAATTATTTCTATTTATATTTTTCTGATATCCAGTTTTTTTACGTAAATGCATTATTGAAATATTTTCATTTTTATTAATTACAGTAAAGGTATGGAAATGTTATTAATATTTTTCTTTTCATTAATCATATAAATGGACGTTTTTTTTCTGAGCTTGGTGTAATTAATTAAAATACTACGTTAATTAATACGTGTCAGCCTGGGAAATGGAAATATCCGCTTAAATTTTATGTCTGATTATTTTATTTAAAAAATAAGATGGGATTATTTTCCTGTGATACGAAATTGTTAAATGATATCATATTTACTTTCTAACATTAGGTATATGTTTGTTTTTCATTAGTGATGAGTACTTGTTTTGTCATAAAAGTAAAATAATTTAGCGGTCAATTTAGAACCTTAGGTCCGTATAACGTGTCTCTTGGGTACGAAATAAAATGCTAATATAAACTGCAATAAAAACTTCAACCAGTAAGGAACTCGTTAAGTCCTTTTGAGGATTCTGACCAATCTGCATTTTCCAATCTCGTCGGTGGTACCCACATTCAGAAATTACCAATTTGTATTAAACAACCGCTGTGTAGCCAAATTTTTGTTTTCTGTTGCAATTACCAAATCCCTAACACTATATTTATCGCCGCCGTTTGGCGACTTAAAGAAATATTATGAACTCTATTAATTCGTAGAAAACAATATAAAAAGCATTTAATTGGTGTACGTTAATTTTCTCGCACATTATGTTAATTATACTAAGTGTACATGTCGGTTTTTCTTGGTATAATCGACATTCCAAACAGGTAGTGAGTTTACATGGAACTAAGAAGGCATATGTGTTCGTAAAATGAGGATATACAAACTGTTTAGACTGATTAGAATAAAGTTTGTACACTACCTTCATTACATCATAAATAAACAAACTGAAGAAGATGAGACTTACATAAAAAAGATTCAGAAAGCGTAAACAATTTCGACAGAGCTTGAGCAATTCGTGATCCTATCTTCTTGTTTACTAGCCTTTTAACTACAACTTGACAAATGTCCTGTAATATTGAGATAACGCCTCCGTAAGCACAGGTCTAGCCGAATAAGGCGATGAGTCAGCTAAGCGGCTTTACCATGTCTAGCTGTAATAGGTTAATTTATGTCTGCCACACTTGGAAATATGATTTGCTTTAATACAATGTGTCTGGCTCAGTGCTATTTTGAGCCCTATTATATTATTGTTGCTAGTTTAGTTTTTAGAGCTACGTACCTATTGAAGAAACCTTTGTGAGAAACTGATGCGTCAGTTGCTTTAGTCTGTGTATTTGTTTATGTTACTGTGTGTTTATACTCGTGCCTACGAATTGCATAGAGTTTGTCATGTGAACATTAAATAAAATTATAATCGCTACTATTGCTACTTCAAAATAAAAATCAAAACATCATCAAAATACAGTTTTTTTATTAAAGA
>DVVJ01002010.1:0-10345 GCA_018234505.1 Junonia neildi neildi
GACTTGTAGAACACTAATCATGTCTTTATAATAAAAATATAAGATACCTATCTACCAGTAAAGATTGGTCAAAATCCGACTAAATGCTCCGGAGATTAGCTGGAACGAATAGACAAACAGGTGGACAGACTGATAGACAAAAAATTTATTAGGTGTTGGAAATTATTCGTAGCGTTTTCTTAAGGAGTGTATAGCTAGTTCATTTTACTATTTTAAAGTGGACGTTCCAAGGAGTCAATTTTCGTAGAAAAATCTTGTTACATCGTAAGTATCTACCTACTTAATACCTTTTTATAATTTCAAATTTGTACCAACTAAAGTGTTTTTTTGCGGGAAATTATGCTTCACTATTTGTATATGAATAAAACTGTTGTAGAAAGTCCCTATCTATGTCTATATGTCGCAGTCATCTTGTTGAATCCGCTATTCAATTGAATGACTAAACGTCAACTCAAGTTGTTTAACGTAACGTTGAACAACTTGACTAAACGTCATTTAGCGTAGTCATTGAATGACGTAACGTAATTTTGCAGCACGACAATGCTTGCCGTGGTCCGTATGACCATACGTCAGAAAACCAGTTAAAAGGTCCTTAGAAACCTTCATATGGAAAGTTTTATCCCACCCGCTGTCCTTTTAAGATGTGGCTCCAACTTATTTCATCCTTTTCTGATGAATAGCTCATAACCTCTCTGAACAGCAGGTCACTCTTTATGAACATTGCCAAAAATGGGTTGATTCGTAGATTAAGTCTAAAAATTATTTCTTCGAGAAGAAATTCGTTTTCTGCTAGAAACATGGCAGAAAGTGCCAGATTGCGATGGATAATATTTCAAATAATAATTAAATCCAACTCCTATCTATTAATATAGATATTTTGGTATAATAATTGTTTTCATGTGATTTTAGTAAAAAACTGTTATTTTGATATAACAAACAAACACAACAACATACAGAATACAATGCACAAACAGACAATATACAAACAAACATTTCAATTTAATTTATATATCTACGTATAGGTAAGATAAATGAAAATATTTCATCCAAATTTATTTTAGGCGGTAGGTAGATATAAATCATAACGCCGGGAAGAAAATTGTTGAAGGTTTCACTTATTTTCGTTTCTTTCTCCATAATATCTTTACTTGGAAATTTACGGTAAAAATAGGAACAAAGATGTAGATTGTAGACAATTCAATTTGCTATCAATAACATCTTTTCAACTTTTTTTGGATTACAGTTTAGATTTTTCATATAATATGCGGTCTCGTAATGAAAACCGTAGAATGGTAATGTAAAGTCTGAAAACTTTTAAGGGACAAAGTAAGTTATAAATTGACAGAGATTTAACGTAATAAACAATAGCGTGACATTGATAGCGTAACGGACTTCCTATACCGTAAGACTCAAGGTTCGGTTTTTACCTCACGATGTACTGTCAGCCACGCTCAAGGTAGCATAATTAGTTCAATGTATTAAACTATTTAATTATATTTAATGCTGTTTTATTATGAAATTATTGTAAAAATATAAATTTTGCGATTGCAATTACGCAATAAATGTTAAACTACAAATTTTGTAAGTTTCTGCCTTTTTTCGTTTCGTTGGTCCTCAACACAAATTATTAACCTGTAAGTTTAAGTGGTAATGAGTAAAAATACTCAAAATATGGAAATAGTCAACAAGACAGACGTACAGACAATATACAAAGCTTATGATTTACATATTAAAACTATCGTAAGAATTATAGTTGTCAATCTGTGGTTGCTATTACTGGAATCAAAAAATGTTTTATCCATCATCATACACAGTATTTAATATTGTTTTTCCTATTTCTCAACAGTCTACTGTTTTGAGCATTATCTATGCTCTTGATTAAATTTAAAATCTGATTAACTGAAGAAAGGGTTAAAAAATATTAAGTACACAATAATAAGTTTCATTACAACTTCAAAATATTTTAAAAACAAAAATATATACATAATAATAATATCTAATAATAATCTTTACTCAGTCTTCTTATAAAAAATATCACAGATTAACACAGCCCCTATCACTGGAAGTCTATTGGATAATACCTGTCAATTTTGTATACTATATAGTTTTTATCTATGAGCAACATGCACACCGAAACCAGGCTGTAAATGCAATAATTTTCCCATTAAATTCGTTGTGAGAACTGAAAATGTGTATGCTACCTATAAGAGTCCATTAATGGTTTTGATAGCACTTTTAGCATGTATCACTTTCACAATTTATAATATTTTACAATGTCTTTCAATAAGAGCAATAAAATAAGTATAATGTCCACCAGATTATCAATAAAAGTTTGTAAAAAGTTTATCACAACACTCATAAAGGCAATAAAGTTCAAAGTTCATACACAATTATTTATTAGCAATCATTTTATAATTAATACATCGGTGGTAAAATTACTTTTATCGGCGATCTCTGTACGATCTATGTGAGTCACGATCACGACTGCGACCACGCGAGCGGTCAGAGGTTCGCCATAAGAACTCATCTACAGAACGTTCATATGACCTTTTATCATACACTAACACTGATCGAGGATAATCAGCTAAGTCATAGTATCTCGGAGGCGGCGGTGGCGGAGGGGGCGGTAAGCCTTCATAAGTTGCAAGCGCACCACTAAATCCTGGAGGTGGCACATAGGGCAGTGGTGGCAATTGGTGATGCATAGAGCGCATATATTCAGCGACATAAGCTTCAGCAGCAGCAGAACCAGTGTTGTTATATGTTTCACGGTTTCTTGCAAACCAAGAAGGCAACCGATCTCTGGAATATGGTGATGGGGACCTCCTCTTGAAAGATGAAGATCCTAATCTATTGCGTGGTGATATAAAGGGCTTTCTTCTACTTCTGGAATTCATACGATTCCTGTAGCTTGTTCCTCTCGAGGCTAGAGGTGCTCGGTAAGTTCTGTAACTTCCACCACTTTTTAGATAAGCTTTCTTAGATGCCTCCTTTGATTTTCTTAAAATTGGAGTCATTTCAATTCCCTCATCTTCAGGAAATAGTCTACATAATTCTTCAGCAACTTTAGGTTCAATCTCTTGACCATCTCTGCCAATTTTTACTGGTTTTCCTTCATTCCATGGATTATACAAATGAAGAGTGCTGCTAAATGATAGTTCTTTTCTACAAATCCAGTCTACTTTAAATACACCATCTAGAACTTTTGCAGAAAGTCCTGGTGGAAGCACCCAAGATATTGGAGGCACATCTCTCCGAGATTCGCTAGCTAGTCTTGCAAATCCAGCAAATTTTCCACTTTCTTTAACTGAGAAAATAAGCAACACATTTCTTGATTCTCTATAGGCTTGATTTAGATTTGCTTCGTTTTGTGGTAGTGTTGACCACACACCTTTTGCTTTTGACAGTGTTATATTTTCTGCATTATTTGATTTAATAAGGAAAAATCTTGTGTCTCTAAACAAGTAATTTAGTTTTGTCATATAATCATATGTTTTGATCTTCGAATTAGTCGAAGTAACACATCGCCGCTTGCTTTGAACAGGAGAATGGCTGTCAGATTTAGTGCGTTTACGATTAGTACGTCTTCCTTTAGATTTACTACTGACAGAACTTATGCTTGGCGTACTTGAATCACTTGATGAAGAACTCGATACTTCGCTTCGAGTGTCATAATTTTTGCCTTCCTCTAGCTGTTTTAATTCTTCTCCAATTTCTGCTTCCACTTCACCAACACCAAGATTTACGGCGTCGGTGTTGTTAGAAACCTCCATTTTCAATATGCAGTGTTTTCTATTCAAAATTCATTAAAATGATAACATTCCACAAAAAATAGTGTTATATGGATTGCTTAAGAATTATACAATAAAATCAAATACTTTAAGACATTATACATAGATTTTACGAATAACTGAACTTCATAAAATAGGCATATAAAACAATAATTTTTAACAAATATTGCTCAACGCTTCTTGTACGCCTATAGAGTATAGATCAAGTACAGATAATACAAATTCTTAAGGTCATAGATAATTATAGATAGATATCTATAATTTAAGGCAAATCTGCACTATCCATATCTAAAAGTTAAAAAAAATATACAGACTCAGATTATTTATTAGATACATGTAGATATTAATGTTTAAATTAATTAAAGCTTAACATTTGGTTGTATCTAATTGAAAAAAATATTGTTAAATTTAAAGAATATTTCTTGTTAATCAATGCAATATTTAATTCGCAGTTTGAACAAGATAACTTGATGTAACTTATACCTCTTATATTATATTGTACAAATATTTTTTTATTAAAAAATATGAAAATATAATTTTAAAAGCATATATCTATATTTTATAATCATACATAATATATCTATATATCTACCAGGTTAAAAATACCTATTCAATACTGCTATCACCTGATTTTATTTTTTTAATGTTGGCAGCTTGTGTTTTGAATTTACAGAAGTTACGAAAATCAAAAGTTCGTAAAATAGGCTTATGGCTTTTACGTTCATTTTTTATTTAGTGTAGTCATTCTAGTTTATTAACATATAGAAAAATAAATAAATTGTTATCTTGTCCTGTGAAACTTACCTTTCAATAATGCATTATGTACAGAAATATGTGGATAAACTGCAAAATCTTAAAACAAATAATAGTACGATAAGCAATGGGTATAAAACAAACAATATCCTTTTATATTGCAATTACTATAGTTTTTATTCTCAGAAGGTAAGTAAAATTATGTTATAGCAAGTGTAGAATTATGTTATTGACCATAGAACAATTTTACTATCATTGGTGTGTATATTTACAGGTTTTAATGGCTCTATATGAAAAAAACGTGGAATTCGAGCCTTTAGTTATTGATATCACTAAAGGGGAACAATACTCTTCATGGTTTCTTGATATTAATCCTCGTGGTGAAATCCCAGTTCTTAAAGTAAATAATTCAATTATACCAGACTCTACAAGAATTTTAGATTATCTGGAGCTTTACTTAGAACAAGGTTTTTAATTTTCTTGCAAAAATGAAATATATATACTTTTGACCTTTTAATTTACAAAAGTGTTTATGTTTTAGAAACAACACCTTTAATTGCGGTATCAGAGGACAGCAAAGTTATATCAACAATTAATAAGTTCAGGGATCTTATTGAAGCCTTACCGGCCGGTCTCATTACAGTGGGATCATTTTTCCATCCTCATCTTTGCGGCAGCCCGAAGTTACCATTTATTCTGCCTGTCAGAGAAGTGCTCAAAAGTAATTTTATGCTTTTTAACATTACTTAGAAAACTATAGTGTATTAAACTGGTGCCAATGTTTTGTAACAATTGTTTCAGATGGTGATATGAGCAGCTCTAAAAATCTAAGGCGACTTGCAGAAGAACATCCGAAAGCTAAAGGAGTCTTGTTATATAAAGCTGAAATACAGGATAGAAAGCATGAGATTATCTCTAATGAAGAAGAATACTTAAAAGTATTAGATGTGGTGGATGAAGTTTTAGCCCAAGTTGAAACACAACTAAAAGAGCAAAGTGAAGGTGATTGTATAAACATTACGAATAATTATTTCATTATATTTAACTGTATCAATGTTTATATTATTAGTACAATTAGCAAATAAGCACAGTAGTATTATAAAAGTGAAAGTTAAGATAGTTTGATACTATTGTAAATAGTTTGTTCTGTGTGTAAATTTGAGTAAACATTTCAACATCCTGGAAATGAGACAACATCCTAGATTAAAATATAGGTTCATATACTTTATTTATTATATGACATTTCCCTTCTAACAAAACATTGATAACAGATTCTTTTTCAGATAATTGGCTTTGTTGTGAAAAATTTAGTATAGCAGATATTAACTTGACTGTTCTACTCCAACGTCTATGGGAACTAGGACTGGAAGACAGATACTGGGCAAATGGAAAACGGCCGAACATAGAAAATTATTTTTCCCGCGTAAAATTACGTGAGTCTTTTAAAAAAACTATACCCAATCTGCCCGTACATATAAAAATGATTATAACATCACAACCACCTGAATATGTAGCAGCTGCAGGTGTAGTATCTATTGGGCTTGTGTTTTCTTTGGCATATGTTTTCAAAAAACTGATTCACTGAGCAATATTATTCCATTTATTTATGTATTTATTAATAAAAAGAACTTCAAATAGTGTTTAACCTTCAATGATATTTATAGCAATAGATGAAAATATCAAGTATTTTTTTATTTGTATAATGATAAACTTTATAATCTAAAAGCATGCAATAATGATATCACCTTCTTTTATACTTTTTCATGTGCATAGCAACTAGTATTATCTTCATTAATGATTAATACTATGAGTCAAAAGATGGATAGAAAAAGCAAAATAGAAGGTGTTTGCTTAAAATATTCACATAACTTGGCATGAAAATGACTTATGTTACTTAATATACAAAAACTTAGAGTAGTGTGATACTATTTATTGGAATGTACTTATTGTATAGATATTTAATTGCATATTATATATTAGTTCTAATACAACATAAGCTTTTTTGTCAGCATTCTTTGATTTGGTTGAAAATTCAACATTCCATATAGGTACATGGTATTGTCTAAGAGCTGGCAAGCACTTTTTCTAATGTGTCAAATAAAAAGTTAAAACTTAAACCTTAAAAATTCTGTTATTATATTGTTATAATGGTGAAACAAATGTTTTGCGATGATTTCAACTCTATTTTGGTTCATGAGATATAATTCCACTGACAAATGTATAAATATGGGTATATTATCTACTGTATGATACTTCTGACATGGTAACGCGTAAACACAATGAAGTTAAGGGGGTGAGGGTTGGTCTTTTTGGCATTGAGAATTATGAGTAAAATTAATATTTTATTAAGTTTGTGAACTTTGTTTAACTGTGATTTAATTCCCTAGTAAGTATCTAAAATTTGAACATTATGTAATATTTATTAGATACGTTAGTTAAAGTGATTGCCAGCTCTTGTAATATATTAAGATGTAAATATATTTTAATAGCAACATATTATATAAATATATTTTATTATTAAAACTGAGAATATTAATTATTATTGTTTGCTTTAACCACTCACCCAAAAGGAAGAAGTAGATAATCGTTAATTATTTTGATAGATATTTATTTTATCAATAATGCTTTCAAGTTTTCTGATTACGAACTATGAAATTCAAAATAATCTGTAGTTCTATAATTATGATTATGCTGCTCAGTGGAAGATTTAATCTTGGTACCTCCCAAGGCTCTATTTCATAGGCCGCACACGGCCGGATTTAAATATTTGCCGCCCTTGGGCACTAAAATAAATACCGTCCTATCAATTGGTATAAAATTACCAATTAAGATAGATATATGCGATAAATTTTATCACTACATGTGGTTTAAAAAATCTTTAAAAAGCAATTCACATTTGCAAAATTACGTCTTGTTCCATCGAATAAACTTGTGTTGTTATATTTATTTATCTTAATAATCCTTGTACGTAATTACAATATTATAGAAAAAAACATGTTGTTTATATTTTTCATATAACTGACTGAAGATCCTACTTACAGAAATGTATTTCGAGGCGCTAATAACGAAAATAGTAACCGAAATACCCGCAAATTTTATTTTCATATTTATATAGGTACCTACTATGCACATAAATATGTGATCATGGACAAAAACATGTTTGAGCCTAACATCGATTTAATTGTAATTTATGCCTTGAAAATAATTGCCTAACATGCCCTAGTTACATGCCCAAAGTATAAAGTTGTCAAGTAAAACATATGAACTGCTACTGACTTCAAGGTGTTGTAAAAAATATTTTTTTTACCTTTTAGTGGCTTTCGTTTTTTCTTTAACACAACAAAACAAGTTAAAAGCCGTTAACGACGTCATAAGACCTTGAATTTTAATGTGTTGTGACTTTGGGTAGAATGTGTAATACAAATGAATACAAATATTACCTCTACAATACTACTGAACTAGGGGATAGGGGGCAAACGAACTGACATGTCCCCTGATAGAAAGTGAATGCTGCCGCCCATGGACATTTGTAACACGAGAAGAGCTATAAAATGCGTTGCCGGCCTTTTAGGGGAATGAATGGAGAAGGGGTGGGGAATTGGGCCTCCGCTAACCTCATGTGGTGAAACACGATGTAAGCGTCATTTTACGCCGGTTTTCTGTGAGGCTGTGATATCACTCCGATCGAGCCGACCCATTCATGCAAATGCATAGCTTTCCCACATTTACACCTCTGAGTGTAGACCTCTAAAATTTTGTTTTACCGTAATGTTAATATTATAATCTACCTACCTACCCTACCCTAGGTACCTAATAAGCAAACTATTGAACTACTGAATGAATCATAGCTGTTATCACCACTGAGCAATCTTGACTCATAAATTCACCGTACATTATGCAAATTTAGTAAGAAGCTAAAAGCTCCAATAGCAGTGTAAGTGAAAATAATGTGAATTAGAGTTCTTGAGAAAAAGATAAAATTATTTTTTGTTTGTAATGACAAATGAATCCTAAATTAATGCATACAAAAATAAGATTAAAAGATGACTAGTAAATTGGCAAGTATTTCATGATTATTATTTATTAAGGGTTAAAAAAACACTTCTAAAACAATACTTTGTCAACTTTATTTACAAAATAAATCCGATTAATTCCTTTATCAGAATATAAGTGTGTTAGAATTTTTTTTCGATAAGATCAACCACCAAAACAAAGATATATATTTATAAAAGAACAACATTCACATTAACCCCCCCAAGATGTTACATTATTTGTAAATATAAGAACTAGTCTAAAATATAAATAGAAAAATTATTTAAACCACAACAATTAAATTATATAACTATTTAGTGTCTTCAGATTCTTCTTGACCCTTATTTATGGGCATTCCCATAAAGTGTTTCCCATTATTAATGATTGATCGTTTCCTTTGTGGTATACTTGTAGAGCTTATTTTTTCTGCATTATATTTAAAAATTCCTTGTCCTGGCAAGTTTGGAAATACACTTGGTATTGTATACCACACTCTATAAGTAACGAACCATGTAAGTATTGCTATGATGCCACTGATAAATTTTTCAACCATAATGTGGTAATACAGTATTGTTGATACCAACATCACATCCCACAGTATCTGGAGCAGCGCAATACCTATTAAAAATGCTCTCACATATGGAGTATATTTCTCGTATGATGTTTTCAAAATATTTAATTCATCACTGTTTATATTTTTCAATGGGTTTGTACTTGGAGATTTGTCATTTAAGCTTCGTGAATATTTCTCATCACGTATGTAATCCTTAATTCTTTCCCATCCATTAATAGCTCTCGCTTCTTCTATTAATATTAAACTAGAGTAAATTAAAATAAAACAGTGTCCTGATATGTCAAATCCATTCCAAAAGTGTCCATTTTTTAGGCAAGCAACTTTATCATCAAAATGTTTTGAGTTGCAGCGCCCATACTTCATTTCTATTATGTTAAATATTGTTGTCCATGTGTACCAAAACACAGTCGCAATAACAAGTCTCAATAAGTGAGCTGTAAGTATAAGTTTTCTCTTGCCGCAACATGTAGTGTAAGAAGTCAAGAAAACATACGGTACTGTTAAGAATAAAGTCCAAAACCATCCAAGCTTTACAAAGTACTGGTTAAATACATTATCACTTCTTGAAAAATACGTTTTTGGAAAAGTTAAGACGTCTGCTATAAGAGATAATAAAAAGAGAGCTCCTAAATAAATAGCTATTTTTAAACTTGTGTCAAAGAATAACACTTTCTTACAAATGTGCACTATCATAAGTATTAGAACTTCTAATACTGACGATGCTTCCCGAATGGGCTTGGTACCTTTTGAATCCTGTGATTCATTTTGAAATTTATAATTCATTCGAGTACTTTTAAAATTTGCTCTGCTTGTCATGGTTCTAAGATAATTTTCATATGATTTCTTCCACTTATCGCCATATGATTTCTATAGTATATTTTCGTTTCGATGATTCTGACAGATTAAGTCAAAATGCACAAGACAGTCATGACTGATGACACTTTAGACTCATTTTAGTGATGTCGTCCGATTGCTCAGTAACAATCGAGTAAAAATCGAAGTAATGCAAGTAGACATCGATAGGACTGTAAATAGAATCAAGATAGAAATCAGGGTTCGTCAACCCGCAAAAAACCTTTTTTTTTTTTTTTTTTTTTTTTTTTTGGGAAAAAAACAATTTTAAAAACACCCTATTTTAAAAAAAAAACAAAAAAAAAAAAAAATAAATAAATTTTCCCCTTTTAACAAAAACACA
>DVVJ01002011.1:0-10342 GCA_018234505.1 Junonia neildi neildi
GTACCATCTTAGGCGTCATCATTACTTACCATCAGGTTTGATAGACGCCAAGTGCGTCACAAAAAAAACCCTTGACCGATTTCGACGAATTTCGTATGGAGATTTATTGGATCCTTTTGAGTATCACGAGTTAATCTTGACACTTAAAAGTGCTTCGCGTCGGGACCGATGTAACTGACGCGAAGTTACGTGCAAAGACTACTAGAAAAAAATACCATAGTCTATAAAGAGATAGCCTTTACCATATCGTAAAGTAATACTTATATTGTATTCATTTTAGTTTTAGTATTTGTTATTATTGTCTTAGTATATTGATCGATTCTAATAATAAGAAAAGAACATTTGAGCAACGACTGTATTTTAAATATTTTATCAAGTAATTACATGTAAAAGTAAAAACGGATACTGTTGGTAATATCGGCATCTATTACTGTAATTACACGATAGATAAATTGAACACTACACGCAGGTCACGTAGAGTTAAGTGACAGTTATCTACATTATCTATACGTGCGTCGCACTAAAACATTGTAAATTATTTATGAACTGTTCGATGCCAGCGAATCCGCCTGAAATTAATGCTTTGACTATTAAGGGCATTTTTATTGACCCTTTCTTTTATTACCGTATAAACAAATATAAAAATAAAGCTGAAGTTGTTTGAACGCACGAACTTTAGGGCCTCGATTTGTAGAAAAAATGTTTTCGTTTTCAGAAACGATATGGGGATACAATAATAGATACCAAATCTAAAATTAAATTATGTTATAAGTGTGTATAAGTGGAGTAATTATTAACAAAAAGTAAATATAAAATTATTTCAATCATCAAATTATTTTTTACATTCCGTCACAAATAGTTTCAGATTCAGAGAAAAATACGTAGAAAAATATTTTGCAAATTCCAAATACGAAGCATCTAGCTTGCAAAAATCGAGGTGGGTCATACACATAGCGCTGTTCGGATAAAATAACTTACTTTTTTGAGTTAAGATATAATGATTTTTAATTTTAATTATAGCTTTGGGAAATATTCTGCAATAGTGACTAATTATTTTCTGTATACATATTTTTAAAGAGCGAAAAATAAATAAAGTAATTGACGTCTGTCCCCTCCTGTGGACTGTTCAGATTCTTAGTGCGTGTGTTTAACCGTCTACAGCTTATTGTTATATTCGTATAATTTTAAATAAACATCTCCACGAGTTGTTAATTATAGTTAAGATCAAATTTTATTAGTAATTCATACAATAATTTTTAAACGGTTTTAATAATTTATCATAAACGTTGTGTTACATGAATATGGTTCTTTTATGTGGACCAAAAATCATCGTATTCAAAATTTCTCCGACAAATTTTAACAGGTCTAATATTTTTTTTGATGGTACCATTAGACAGTTGCCATTTGCCGTTACTTATTACCATAAACTAACGTCTATTTTAGTTTATCCATTTTTTTTAATTTTAAAATTACACATTTTGTAAAAGATCAGTAGTACTTTTCTGTTTCTCGTGTATATTGGTAAGCAAGTGATAATTATATGTATAAATATGAAGTCCATATACATTTTTAGGAGTACTTTCCAATTTTTGTTTGTAATTTGTTCTTACCTTCAAAGTGAATGAGAAATATTGACATTGCTTTAAATTGTATTTTCTTTGGACACCTTTCCTGTGAACAACTGTGTCCACAGGAAAGTAGCATGACCACAGAAGAGACGAATAAAGTAACTTTACATTAGTTTTTATATATATATTAATGTAACATCCCATTTTTCGTTATTTTCCTTGTTTGTTGTTTACTATTTAGTCCTTTATACATGCTTACGTATTCAACTTAAAGATTTTTAAAGTATTATAAATATAATAAAATCTGAAGTTAATTTAAATTTAAAGTGCATATAAAAATAAAAACTTGGACTGAATTATTAAACGATTTGCAGCCATACTGCTAGCTTGTAATAATAGCTTTTTATTATTTGCTTAATTCCAGATATAATATTGTTCATGTAGGTCTAGGGTACAAATGAGTGAAGAAGAGAAAAGAAATCGTAAGCGTGAGCAGAAAAAGTTAAGAATGCGAAGGGCTAGATGGAATTGCTTTAGAAGAAAGACGCCGAAAAGATAGAAAAAGGTATAAGCGAAAAAAACAAGATGGTTTATTGAAGACAATAAAAGACTTTACACCTAGGCAACAGAGACGGATACGAAAAATGTGGCGAGAGAAGTCAAGATCAAAACGTGAAAGGGGAAAAGGTGGAGTGTTCTCATTTAAAGAAAGTTTAAATAAGAACACACCACCTCCTTCTCCCTCCTTTTCATGGTCCTCTTATTCACGAATTGCTGCAGGTCAAGCAGTAAGGCTGCGAAATATGCGTCAGCTAAAGGCTCAAAACCGAACATTATTTGTAAGATTAAATGTATTGGAACATTGACATTCTGACTGGCTGGCTCATCCTATAGGATGCGATTGACGAGGTTAAAGAAAGTGAAAGATCATAAAGGCAACAATATAAAACCTAGTTTAAAAGAAAAATTACATGACATTTTGATTGATGATGAAAATAGCAAAATGACATCCGGTAAAAAGGAAACTATAACACGCAAAAAAGTGAAGAAGCAAATACGTCTTTTGAGTGATACTTTGCTAAATTTACATAAGAAATATAAAAATACGACAGGTTCAAATATCTCTTACGAAACGTTTCACCGTTATCGTCCTTTCTGGGTAATATTCCGAAAAGCAGCTTCGAGAAATACTAGCTTGTGTTGTGTTCATACTAAGCATGATTATGTGATACGTGCTTTATACCAGGTTAAGGTAATAGCTTATTCTTCTGCATCCGATCTCTACAAAGTCCCTCTTTTGTAATAATAACTATAGTTTACGTTGCTTGAAGCGGAAATGCTTACAGTGTATTGATAAATCTCCCAGTTTTAACATTATAAACGGACATGATACAATATTGTCTATCAAAGATGGGTAATAATATTGCAAGGGAATTGAAATTATCCGTATTATTGAATGTCAGATTTACGAAATACAAAATAGAGCCAATGCAAATAAATATCGTCCATTTAAAGGCACTTTCCAAATTCACCAATTCACCTGGAGTGCATCCGAGCCTAACATACTTTATGCTAGACGATTGAGCTGTTTCAATTGTACACCTAGCGCTAAATGTCCACATTTTGAAATCGGTCAAAAGAAGAATGAATATATATCTTTTAGATAATTATGAACTTCATTCATCAGAGGCTCATTCAGGCTCTTCAGAAATTGATATACCGAGCCCACCAACTTCCCACGGAACAGCTTCTGTATCAACCCGCTCTGGACCCAGACCTCCATTTTCTCCCATTTCTAATACACCATCACGTAATACTTTAACCCTAGAAGAAATAGAACACCTCTGCCACTTACTCCTAGAAAACGTATTCGCTTTGAGCACTATTCTGATGACTCAGTTTCATCACCAAAATCGACGAAATTTTTACTCTCTATGCTCTCACCTTCTAGTGTTGTAAGCGACGAAAATATTTTTTAATTTTTTTTTTAATGTTATATCCCTGTTAAAATTACTTTTCATAAGTTTAATAAGATAATTGCATAGTTACGAGAAATATATTGTAGAAGTTTGTCACTCCAGTGGAATTGTGTATCTTCTGTGGTTATCAAAATGATTTAATAACGGATATTTTACTAAAGTTACATCATTTTTATCGATACCAAGTTAATGAGACTGATTTTGAACAAATACGACACAATTTTATTTTTTCATTTTTTTGTTCCCGTTTTGTATATGACCTATTAGTTATTAAACGATTTACTGTTGATGATAAAAGTGATTTAATTTTCTACTTTTCTAAGGTTTTTATGTCGAGGGTTCTCTTAAATTTTAAACTTTATTTATAATTTTTCAATGATGTCATCTTTGTCAGTAATACTTCATCTTTGGTCAACTAACTGTGAAATCTTGGCACTCTTAACTCTAGACACGCGGTAGCGTATCAAACCAAGTTCAAACTAATAGAACTGGCGAGCAGCACTGTGCAACACGCAACATTTCGAGCAACTTTTGACCTCCTCATAACTCAAAAACTATTCACATAACATGTCAAATTAGGCTAATGTATTAAGACTCACGAAATTCATATATGTATATGTGTTCCAAATTTCACGAACACAATTTAAATAGTTATATGAATATTAACGTCCAAAAATCGTTATTTTTATCACTGACTGACTTATAGATAAAAATTCTAACCTACCAAGCTAGGTTTTACTGATAAACTATATAATTATAACCTAATAGTATAAGTCTAATACAAACGAAAATTAAAAAAACTTGCAAATATAATATGTAAAATAAATAAATATAAGTTCAGCCCGTACGTAAAAAATAGCCAAGTCAAATCTTGAAATTTAATGACATCCCTAGTAAACATAGAACTTGGCAACCGATTAGATCTCAATACTTTTGACGGTGAAGTTAAGAATGGCCTAGGCCTTCAATATTGAATTACAATTAATCAAGTATGTACCTATGTTATCTTTTATAACCTATGTGACGCTGACTTTATCGGCCTCGATTACATAAAAATGTAGACAAAAACATTGATTGCGCAGTTGCTAGTGACTTTTTGATGCGAAATGATTGTATACATTATAATAATTTTGGCGATTGCCATATACTTCTATGGAACACGAAATCATGATTATTTGGCGAAAAGAAACATAAAACATGATCCGCCTTTTCCAGTCTTCGGTAATTACTTCAAGAATTTATTCGGACTCAAGAGTATAACTGTCATTACAACTGAATTATACAATAAGTATCCCAATGAAAAAGTAGTTGGACAATATTGCGGCAACACACCGGAACTTATTATTCGTGATCCAGAAATAGCAAGGGATATTTTAAATGTGGACTTTGTACATTTCCATATGCGAGGATTAGGGAGAGACATCAAAAAGGAACCTCTCCTTCAAAACATTTTCAATGCCGATGGTGACTTGTGGAAGCTTTTGCGCCAAAGATTAACTCCAGCTTTTACGACAGCTAAATTGAAAAGCATGTTTCCCTTAATCGTAAAGTGTGCAGAGAAACTTCACGGCTTAGGTGACGAAATAGTCGCGCAAGGTGGCGAATGTGATGTACGTGATCTGATGGCTAGATTTTCTACTGAATTCATCGGCGCGTGTGGTTTGGGTATAGAGATGGATACGATAACCAATGAAAATTCGGTCTTTAGGACCGTAGGCAAAGGTATTTTCAAGCGTTCTTTGAAAGATGTAATCCTTTTAGGCGCTTGGGACGTTCTTCCAGAAGCAAGAAAAATGATCAATATATTCGACAAAGATTTAGAAAAGTTCTTCATCGATATGATTACAAAAGTTTTTGAGCAAAGAAACTTTAAACCTTCAGGTAGAAACGACTTCGTCGATCTCGTTTTAGATTTAGCATCAAAAGGCAAGATAAAAGGTGACTCTATTGAACATAGAAATCCCGATGGAACACCCAAAGAAGTTGAATTAGATATGGATATTATATGTATGATAGCGCAAGTATTTATTTTCTTCGGTGCGGGTTTTGAGACATCTTCGTCGTCCACTAGTTACATGTTATACGAACTTGCTTACAATCCGGATGTACAAGAGAAAGTTCAGAAAGAAATCGATCAAGTTCTTGCAAAATATGATAACAAATTATGTTACGATGCGGTTACTGAAATGAATTATCTTGATGCAGCTTTCAAAGAATCTTTAAGGATGCTTCCACCGGTAGGAGTCTTAAATAGAATTTGCGTTAATCAATATAAAATTTCGCAGCTCGGTATAACAATCGATCCAGGAACCAGAATAATAATTCCGGTACATGCCATACAAAACGATAAAAAACATTTTGATAACCCTGAACAATTCAGACCAGAAAGGTTTGTTAATGCTGAAAACAATAAAACAAGCTATGTTTACCTGCCGTTCGGGGAAGGCCCACGTATGTGCATGGTAAGTTGAAATTATTCGTTTCATTACAAAGTTAAAAAAACGGCTTCGGTCATATTATTGTGCAATATTTAAAGATCAATTGATAGATATGCTGCGTTTTATTACGCTACGTTCTTCATACGTTTTTACCTATTTAATGATAACATGTTGAGTCGATAACAAGTTTTATTATCTAAAGTCAAATCTCCATAAATGCGAATAAACAGGCGAGAATATAATTATAGTTCCTAACGTTAAGACAGAAACGTAGCATTATTTCGAATATACACTTTCTATATTTTTGGAATAAATAGCCAAAACGTTAGATACGATTACACTACCATGATACACTACGAATAAAAAAAGGTGGATGCAAAACTCTATATAAATACATAATTACTTAGCTAACGAATCTGGATCTTAGTCCCTAAAAGTCAATTACTATGGTTTCGTTCTATAAACAGTCTAATTTAGAAAATAAGATAAAGAATAAGAAAGATAATATTTCAAGTAGCTATTTCAAAATTTACTAATAAAAATGTATGATCACGTTACAGGTGCTCGTTTAGGGCACATGCAGTCCCTGGCGGGTCTGGCCGCACTTCTGAGCAGGTTCTTCGTAGAACCATCCGAGAAAACTTGTAGGAAACTCGAAATAAATCCACGACTGAACGTCGTGCAGGGCGTAGTCGACGGATTGCCGCTTAAGTTGAAACTGAGAAATAAATAAATCACTTTTTAATCTTCATATTGTGATGTTAAATTATTTATTAACCCTCATATTAAGAAATTTTCTATAAGGAAGTAAATAACAGTAATTCACTAGATAAAAAGTAGCTTAATGCGAGTTAAGAAACACGTATAGAAAGGTGTCGTAAAAACTTTTAGTTATAGTTTGACTATAAGCGCTGTACCACGCGTTAGGAAAGCGGGACGATGCGCGGGCTCAGGAATGAGAAATACATGTCCACATAAGGGGGACGGTACGCGGGGGAAGAGGGGTGAGGTACTTTCGTACGACACGCCCCCCGCGCTGGTATTTGTACCGTCCCAGCACACACTTCTTGCGCTTGCCTGTCTACCCTTCTTGGTTCCTAGGCCAACCTTGAGGGGAGGTGAAGGGTGAAACAGGTAGTGAAACAGGATACGACTATTTTGAAACAATATGACGTCTGTAAGAGCCAGCCACCCTAACAATACACCCTGACGATACACCCTAACTGCGCAATCTTCTTATCTTGATGTATCTTGAAGTATCTTGAGGTATCTTCAGTCTTCTTTAACGCCGGAGCAATACCCCATTGAGAGCCGCGATCTTTTTTCTTTGGGTAGATGTCAAATAAGTAACACATGTTTTTTAATCGTCTTTAATTTTTTTTTTAATAATAGTCTTTTTATAGTTTTTATTCGTTTATTATTCAAGATTATACATATGTGAGTAGCAATACCAACCAGCAAGATTTATTTTAAATTCCAACAATAACCGGTTTTCACCATACACAAAAGCAGACATAAAATGGATTCTTTAAAACATTCTTTTTCTGCTATGTCCGAAATGTTTCATGCGAAAATGGAAGAATTTCAGCAGGACTTACAAAAGAACTCCACTGGCAAGGTCTCCGTGACCACTTCGACCCTGGCTGCAGATTTCGAATGTTTTAAAACTTTCATCGTTGCTACATTACACACCTTACAACACCAGGTAGAATTTCTCAGATTGGAATTAGATCGTCAGGAGATGCGTAAAAAGCGCAAAATGCTGTTATTGCATGGGATACCCGAGACAAAGGCAGAGAATCTTAGTGCGCGGGTCACTACCGTTTTCGGTGAGCATCTCGATCTGCCAAATTTTTCCAGCTCCAGCATTAAAGCAATTTATCGCCTTGGCCGATCAGTGAATAAAAAACCGAGGCCCATAGTTGTTAAGTTCGCTGATGATATAGTCCGTAATAAAGTGTAGTTCTCAAAAACAAAACTTAAAGGCACAGGCATCACACAGTCAGAGACCTCGGCACCACGTATTCCTCGAGGCACGGAAGCGCTTTGGTATCACTAACTGCTGGACCCGCGGTGGAAACATATACGTTATAAGTTCTGACGGAGTTCACCATCGGGTGGAGTGCCTGAGTGAGCTGGAGGTCATTCCCGTGGCGTCGAAGACAGCAGCTGTGACTAATTCACCTATTCAGAGTCCAGGAATTGTTGCAAAGAGTCCGGAATCAATGCTACCGGTTTCCCGTAGCAGACGAGGCGTTAGAAAATAGTTGCTCTGATATGTTAAGGTTTTATTTGGTTTCTATATATAAACATTTTTTCTTTATTAAGTTATTAAAATCCGAACTAATAATTAATTAATTAAAAATTCAACTGTTAATTATTATTTAATTTAGCTTTTACTGTTAATTTTACAAATAGGTACTTTGTCTTATAATTAAACTTCTACCTACATTTAGAACATTACCGTCGTCAATTTTAATATGAAAACAACATCGTCACTTTTATTATGGCCACAGATTAGATCATTATATCAAGTATAAGTTTTTAGCGTTGGATTCAAGTAATTTTAGATATTATTTTAATAGTTATTTTTTCACTTTACTATTATTTTTTTAATAGTAATATATAATATTATACCACAATATAATATTTAGCTTGGATTTTATTTTCTTTTATTTTTTTTAGTTTTATTGTTTTATACTTTTTTAAGTTTATAGTAATTTTCTATTACAAGCTTCAGATCTAAGTGTTTTCGTTATTTCCTTATTATTATAGGTAGATATTTTATTTTAATTCTTTGGCGATAATAATTGTTGTTTATTATTTTATATATCAACTTTGCTTTTTATTATTTTTAACATGTAGATTTTTTTTAAATTGTTTTTTTTTTGTGATATGGATGTGTTTTTTAATTTTTCTTTTTATTATTTACAAAAGTGAAGAGTTTTTAAAAATTGTAACTATGGTTATTATATGTTTGTTATAACCAAAAAATGTTGCTGGTGGATATATTGTGACTTTTTACATATACATTTTTTTTTATTAATATTATTATTTTATTTTTATATTATTTATTTATTATAATATAATTAATATATTTGATTATTGTGTCTTGCCAAAACATAAGCCTTGATGACTCATTTTTTTTACTATCTTCCTCAGATGGATTGAGTAGGAACAACAGTTTTTATAGTCTCCCCTCTCTTAATGAAACTCTTGATTTGCATTTTTCTGATGTGATAGAAAATTTCAATGTTATCCATATTAATGCCCAGAGTATTCCGGCACATTATCCAGATATGATCTCGTTTTTTGATAACAGGAACATCCATGCTATTCTGGTATCAGAATCATGGCTCAAACCTTGTTTATCTTCTGTATCTTATGCTCTGCCTGGTATTCAGCTCATTCGCAACGATCGCCCTAATCGTGTTGGCGGAGGTGTAGCTATAATACCTTCGCTCTCATCTACAGTATACGATTATCAGTACGTCTATTGCTCAGACAACACCAGGAGCAGAACATTTATTAATTGAAGTAACTTTTTCCAACATTAAACTATTACTCGGTGTGTATTATAATCCCTGCGTAACAATCGACTATTTCCCTACTTTTGAAGTAATTTTAGATAAATACATTCCACAATATCAGCATACTATTATTATGGGTGATTTTAATACATGCCTTTTAAAAAACAATTCTCGCTCTTTTCGCTTTAAGTCTATAGTCAAAGCTGCTAATTTACATATCTTTTTTCTGCGACTCACTCGTTTCCTAACTGTTCTCCATCTCTTCTCGATCTAATTCTAGTTTCTTCCATTGATTATGTTGCTAAGCATGGCCAATGTTCTGCTGATGCATTTTCATATCATGATTTGATTTATTTGTCCTATAAAATACGTCCCCCAAAAGCTAAATCGAGAATCCTTCTGCAACGTAATTTTAATGGTATGGATTTGAAAAGCCTGCAGGATGATGCTCTGATGATTGACTGGACTGAAGTTATCACGGGAAGTAACATAGACAGTAGGGTGTCAAGTTTTAATAGTCTTCTTACCCAGCTATATGACACACATGCCCCTATTCGGCCAGTTCGAATTAGGCATCTTCCTGCTCCCTGGCTTACTCCGGAGATTAAAACATTACAGCGTAAGAAAGATATTGCAAAATCTAAATAAAAGCACGACAACAGTGATGCAAATAAAGACAAATATAAAAGTATTCGGAATTGTTGCAACAGGCTATGTAGAGATAAACAACGACGCCATATCCATAAATCCATCCTCGATGAAGAAGATTCTGGTCGAGTGTGGAAATTTCTTAAATCACTTGGAGTTGGGAAAGCACGTCCGAATAA